>JAQQAE010002081.1:0-23200 GCA_029823295.1 Pseudamia nigra
TGTGTTGTAGATCTGCAGTCTGAGTGTAAAGCAGGAATTGTGCTTATAGTTTAGCAGACTTGGTTCATGGAGTTGGTGCATTGGTTATATGTTGTGGTCATTGTGTCTCAGGCACCAAAAATTGTGTGTAAACAATCGAGAAAAACTGTAATGTGCTTTAGACTGTCAATAATCTTGGGCAAAGGAAGGATGGGTACACAGCCAATAGCTTTATTAGTGCTACCACAACCACTGTACAAATCCATATTACAGTGTAGAGAGAAGCCAGTCCATCAATCCTTTCGGAAATTATGGTCAGTCAATCTGGAAAATCCTGAGAACTTTTAATCTGTCCCCAAGTGCAGTTGCCAAAACCATCAAGCACTATCTGAGGTGCTGTAAATGAGAGGTTTGTGAGCAATTGGAATGAATGTATCCTCTGCAGCAGAGTTAGCTCTTGGTCTTCCTTTAATGGGACCTCCTCGTGAGATTCATTTTCATCATAGTGTTTGATAGTTTTGATGACTGCACTTCTCTTTAATAGTTTGTTTTGCAATAATATGGATTTGTACAGTATTTATAG
The DNA here is from genome assembly GCA_029823295.1 of Pseudamia nigra. NCBI lineage: Eukaryota > Metazoa > Chordata > Actinopteri > Kurtiformes > Apogonidae > Pseudamia > Pseudamia nigra. The sequence continues at coordinate 563 of JAQQAE010002081.1, forward strand.
TAGCAATTAGAGGTTGACTGATTATCAGCCGGCTGATTGTTTGCGCCGATATTTGGAATTTTGACATATATCGTATCGGTGTTTTTTTTTAATCCGATGTGCCGATATCAAGATATCAATTAAAAACTGGGTTATTTCAGCTCTCTCCTGCCACTTCTGTCTCCAGCACATTTTTCATATGCTAACGCACTGTTTTCAAAACTTTGAAGAAAACATTCAAATCTAAAAAGATGACAACTTTTCTCCATTTTATTTATGTAAAATATATAGAAAATCTCTGCAGAAAATGTAAGAGAAAATCATTTTGGGCTTTCAAGGATGTCTTTTTTCAATTTTTTTTATTTCTAAAACATTACAATCTGTATGATTCTGTAAAGGACATTGAAGCAGCTGCATTTCTGTTTAATTCTTGTTGCAAAATTTTGTATAAAATTTCTGATAAATTTTGTACAAACTTTCTGATAAATTTTGTACAAACTTTCTGATAAACTTTCTAAAAAATGCATGTGATTAAATCAAACTTCAAAGTGAACAGGTCATTATTCTTTAAAGTAGTGCTCCTTGTTGTTAGTGTTTTAAAGTCAGGATATTTTGACTGACAGTGTTTGCATTCGAGTGAAAAGTGTTTCCAGTGTTTGGATGAATGAGCTGATTTTGAGATATGTACTGTACAGTATGTGGAGTTTTGATGGTTTCACTGACTTTTGGAGGTGAGATTAACTGTTTTGCCAAGATGCATCTTTCAATGCAGACTGTGTGTTCAGTTCGGGAAAAGAAGTTTCAATACTGACCAATGTGTTACAGTGATTGAAAAAAAACTATAATAGGGCTATTGACTCTGTACCCAAATGTCACCTGCGCAAGACAACTGATGGTCTAAAGCACCGTCAAGCACACAAGGCATTCCAAGAAGACTACCAGGCTGTCATGAAAGTTAAATGTGGCTACTTTGGACAATCTAAAAATGTAAACATGTACTGCATTCTTTACTACACAATTCCATACAAGCCCTTGCGCAGTTTGGATATCTTCAGTATTAATGGGCAATGTTGAAAATACTAGTACTAAACAAAACCCGCTGAAGAAGGTGTATCCAAAGTTCTGGCTAATCATGAACAAAACAATTGTGATAATAACCAGGTATGAACTACTATGTAAACAGAAAGTTCTGCCAAATCTGAAAGTTAAATTTGGGCTTCAAAGTGGGTCTATTTATCACAATATATGGTCTATAAAAACAAACCCTCCTCAGAGCCAGCATGACTCCAAGAAGGAGGTCGCCTCTGCCGGTGAGACTGACTGATTGTGCAACACAACTACAGCTGATGCTTGTGCAATAACAGTTGGTTCTCTACCACTTTTTCTGCATTTGATAAAATACAAAATTCAAAACAATATTTTACATTTCAAATTTTCTGACATTTATCTGACATACTGAAATGCCAGGCCAATGTTATTTAGTTTTAGTAGTGAAAGTGATGGAGTAATGCGCTGCAGAAGTCATCACTGTCACGTGGAGAGTAAACTAATGAAGCTGCAAAAATGTAAGACTTGACAATCACCAAATGTGATCTTCAGGACTGATTTCATCATTAATCTTAATGCCAGCGAAAGGTTTCAACAGTTTTAAAATGCACCCAATCATCTGACAATTTTAACAAGTTCTACAAAAATTGTGCATAAGCAAAATTGAGTGTGACATTCGTGCCACAAAATAGTGTTCAAATTTATTCTCATTTTGCAACCAGTTTGTTAACATCATTGGATACAGTGCTACTACTCAACTTTCCAGTCACTTCCACAGTGGCTTTGTAGACCTGTGGTTCTGTGCTAAAAACATTCTTTATGACCCCCAAAAAAAGCCATTTTAACCCACAGACCACAACAATAAAAGAGAGATCTCCAAAACTGATGAAAGGTCACCCCATAACTTTTTTATTTTCTGCTTTATAAATGTTTCTTACCCTTATGAACTACCAGGGGAAAAAAAAAACAGTTTTAAGTGCATTATGCCAGTGTTGCAATATAAGATGGACTGAATAGGAGGCGTGGGTAGGGCTCAGTAGGTGAAGCATTAGTCCACGTGTGGAAAAGTTCACCCTGGAAGTCACAAAGTGCTCCTGGCTAATGTGTCAGTCAGCAGCTTTCAGAGGGGACGATCCAACTCTGAGTGTGTCGTCCAGTTTCTGGGCCACAGCTGAGTTGATGATATGAGGACAGCGTGAGTTTACTGGATTCAGAAGAATAAAAGTTTGTAGCGAATGACTCTGGAAAAACAGGATAGGACAGGGATGAAATTCTGGAAAGTAAGTAAAGTTGTCTGACAGATGTAGTGGAGTCTGAGATGTAGTGGATTAGAGTGTTGCATTAAATGAAAAGATTTAAATAAAGTCATACAAGAACCTCAAATTGTACTTTAACCCTAGAACACTATTTTTGGAATATTATCTGTAATATATATGGGTATATTTTACCCATCACAGTACACAAATAAAAATCAAATTCAGTAATTCTGTCAAATACAGTACATGGCAAATTGTAGTACGCTTTATTATTTTCAGCTGTACAAAGTCTCACAAAAGTAAACCGTTCTCCGTGGAGGGATTCTATAAAATGGCTCTAAAATTAGGGAAAAATTAAGGAGTTGTTAACAAAAGTTTCCTAAAAAACAAAAACACTTGCTGTTTTGTCCGTCTTTTCCGGGATCATGTGAGTTTTGTCAGGTGAAGACAGTGTCCCTGCATCAGTGTTAGAGAATCAAACAAATGGCATGTTTTCAAAGAATAAAATGACCAGCTGAATATAAAATGTTTTTGACCATATCAATTCCCTTAGCACAACTGAGTAATATTTATTCATAACCATTTCACTAAGTAAGGATTGCGTTCAACTTCCAGGACCACTGTGCCTTACTGGACCTTATGCAGACACTGCAAGCGGGGTATTAATGGTGAGGAGAAAAAGAAGAAATCTGCGGCTGTGGTTCAGTAGGTAGAGCAGGTTGTTCATAAACACTGAATCCCAAGTTGCTCCCAGTCACTGTTCACTGTGTTCATGTGTGTGAATGTGTGAGTGTGTGTGCTTGTGTGTGCAAATAGGTGGATGGAAAACAGTGTAAAGCGCTTTGAGTGCCACAGGGTAGAAGGGCGCTATATAAGTGCAAGACCATTTATCATTTGCATTGGCATGTCAGAGTCACCAAGCCTGTAACATGATGATAACTGTGCATGACATGGGGCAATATATAGGGTGACCTTATATGTTGTTACCCTCGATTTAATACACAAAGTCTAACGACAGGTAAAATTGACCCAAAAATGTTTTACTCTGGGAGCAGTGATACACGCTTACCTTTGATGACGCCAGTGAGCAGCTTGAAGCTACCCAAAGACCCATGCGACTCAGACAGCAGCAACGCGATGAAAATCACGTGACCACAAACTGAAACGATTGTTGAAGTGATTTTCTTCACAAACTTTCTGCAGTATTAAAGTCAGTCTGCTCATTAAAGTGGAGTCTGAACATTCTCTGTTGACAAGCAATAATCTAAATCATTGGATTTAAGAGAAAAATAACACAACACAAAGGCATGAAAAGCAGACATGAGCAAGGGCAATCCGTCTCACAGAGGATTGCTTGGGACTTGTGCACGGACCCTGTAATCCCATTGCTTCATTTCATGGAGTTTTACCCAGAGAAGCTTATCCCCAGCATCTAACCCCTCACATACTCCACTTCGGAAGATGGGAACCAGACCGAGGGAAAGAACCGGGCCAATGGGAAAGTTTTTTGGGAAGGACTGCTGAGTGTCTAATTAAATCTTTAAAGGAAAATGTCAAATTGGCTTTGCTACACAGAGAGGCCAATTTGTCTGCTCATGTTACACTTGATAAAAATTATACAACTGGTTTATTGTTCCGATGTCTGCAGCTCACATTGTTTGCTTGAATGAGACGAACATGAAAGCTTATTTACAAAGTATATTTTAAACCTGAAGAGCCTTATATTAAGGAAATAAAAGGAAATGAATAAGTTAGCAGGGTCATTCCAGCTTCTTTTGTAATAAAATCCTAAATAATTCTGAGTACTGTAGCAAGATGGATAAGACAAATGTGGTCATATCCCTTTAACCCTTTTTGATCCTTGTTCTACTTCCAAACAATCTTTAAAATAATAATTTTGAAAATGGTAGTGGCTGAAAATGGTTAAATTAATACATTCATGCAGGCCTGTCAGTTTAATGAAATACACTCATAATGATGCTTTAGTTGCTATCTGATAGTGTGTAAAAACAAATTTATGGATCTAACATGAAATTTTATAGTTTTTTTGTATTATCGTGGTTTATGCAAGACCAAATAGTGCTTGATATTGTAAATACTGTGGCCTTTATTTGTCTGAATACCTGTTCTGCCCCACAAAGGCAAAGTGCAGTACCTCAGCAAACAGTGAAATACAAAAAAAAAAAAAAATACTTGAAAGTTTTAGTTCAGTTGTTTTTATTAATTTTTAAAAGCCTGTTTGAATACTTCTTTGTAATTTTTCTCCTTTTTGCATCTTATCTAGTTTATTTACTTGATCATTTTTTAAATTCTTTTTTGTTCCTGTCTTGGCAGCTTCTTGGTTGTTGGGCTAATGTTTATTTGTCTCTTTATTTTGTTTATATTTGTTCATTTTTCTTATTTTTGCATCTAATATGGTTCATTTTATTTTCCGCTTTGTTCATTTTGCTCCTTATTTGGTTCATTTTTCTTCTGATTTTGTTCCCTTTTTTTCATTTTCCTTGCCATTTTGTACCTTTTGCACATTATGTGGCTCCTTTTTCCTGATTATGTTGTTCATTTTAAGTAAATATAAATAAATTATTGCATTTTTCTTTGCTTTTGGCCTCAATATTGCAATTGCTATAAATTTAATGTCACCTTGTTCCTGTCACTTTGCCTTTGTAGGGCAGTGTAGTGGACGCCGTGCATAAAAGGGTTAAAAATGCACTGTTCATACATTCATGCAAGTTTAATAACAACTATACAACCAAACAACATCTCCCATGAGCCCACAGTATTTCATGGTATCAGTTGTCAGTGTATTTTTGACTGGCAGATCCAATAGCAGACAGCGACATATCAGCTCCAATCTTTGCAAAGTGTGATGAATATTTGATGGCAGTGGTTAGAGTAGTGATTAAAATGTCAGCTTTTGCAAATCAACCAATTAATGAAATCTACAAATTTTGTGTTGCACATAGGACTTCACAGTGAAGATGCTGCAAGTTAGGGGTCAGCTGATGTAGCAAGCTTTTAAATGAGAAATCATTACTTTTTTCAGCAACGTCTTTGATTACAATTCGATGTGAAGTCATCTTCGTAACACGAGCTACAACTCGGTACAGACATAACAGTAACTTGTTGCCTTCAGCTGACTGAAGAGGATAGCATCTCCTATCTGAGAGAGGTACATGAAGAACACAACTCTCTATCTGTCTTCATCTGGAGAGGTAGAATGGGGGGGTGCAAGGCCCTGGACCAGAGGGAGGGATGCTGTTGTGATCCAGTCGTAGCCTTTGATCCCTGGGATGACCTGAGCCACCGGCAGGACTCTGGAAATGAACACACCAGAGGCCTGTGGGACACAATCCATCACTGTTCGGGCCTGCTGCTGGAGCTCTGCTGAAGTGTCTGTAACACATACACAATACACACACATGCACATCACACATGCACTCTCAGAGAATAGGGTTAATTAGCGGCACAATTTGCAGTGTGTGCAAAAGTGTTCCCACTGCTTCAGTAGATTTTTGTTGCTAACCTTTACTGAGCACAAATAATAGTAGAGAGTAAAAAAAAAAACGCTCTCAGAAACAAAGTGCATGCTCACATCGGCTGCAGAGTCAAACGCAGTCCAAAAAAACACGCCGATATGATGAGGAAAATGAAGTCTGATTTAGAATCGAGAGGAAAAAATAATCTACGACATGACAAATTAAAAGACATGCTGCATTATGAATGAACAGAAGAAATATGTCTCTCTTTCTGAAAGATGAGTGTTGGAGCAGTGCAGTTGGGAGAGCATGCTAAATCTCATTAGACAGAGCAATACCCAGAGCAAATTAAACCATTAGCCTCCGACATGTTTAAAGGAACACTTTAAGATCACTTCCTATTAAGGCTTGCCAGTAAACAGGCCTTTGAAATGGAGCCCTCAACTCAGAGCAGAGCAGTGTTGCAGACATCTGCCATACCCAGCCAAGCCCACAGTAAACTGCAGGGGAATAGTTTCTGTGCTACACTTCGCTGTACATAACACTCCACATGCTTGTACAAGGGGGGAAACAAACCCTTGGGATTCGTAGCATCATACAGTAAAAGACATGAAAACAAGACTGAGGAGCTGGATTTTGACGTGCTGTGTGAGTTTCATGTAGTGAATTAATAACTGCTGCATTAAAGTGAAGCCCAGGTGGCCCTGTTCACAATGGAACCATTGCGGTTATAAGTTTAGTAGCAGTGTTAATGCCTCGTTTCTTGCATTTATTGAAGAGTAAAACTAATATTTACAAAATCAAACACTATAAATGTCAAACTGTGGTTCAGCTGAGTAACTCATGAAGACATCAATAAGATGTCACATTCCTATGATGGATATGTAAGCTACACATTAAAAGCTGTAACAGATTTTTAGATGCAACTCTTTTGACACAAAGTACCAATACAGTGCAGAGCTCTGAACTGGATTCCTGGAAATGATTACCAGCTGTTGTGTTTACTGTCATTCACAATGGAAATCACTTAGTGGGATCTGTGGAACATTTAACTCCACATTTTACATGCACAGACATTTAAAAATTACTAACATTTCTTCAGAGCAGTTTTTAGCCATTTAAATATAAAACTTAAGTACACAGACGGTTAGGATGCTACAATACTCAAGTTTTACTTAGTAACGCGATAGTTTTATTTTTTTTATTGTGGCTGCTAAGAGGGAAAATTAGGAAGCAAAAGTCCTATCAGCCATTATGGAAAATCAGACATATCACCCATCCAACAAGCACAGCAGAATGTTCAGATTAAATCACTTTAAAAATAGTAATAAAAGTGAACAATAGTGCAAAGTGAGGGTAAAAGTTGTTGATTAGTAAAATATGGTTGTCTATGATGGCTGCCGCGTCATTTTGGTGCGCTTCAATATGAGTGCACCTTAATGTTAAGTAAAATTCTTTGTATGTGTATGCATACTTGGCAATTAAAGAACATTCTGATTCTGATTGTGGTTTAAGAGAATCAGGTTAAGACTTTCACTTGGCTGGCTTTGGATAAAAACAATGATAGAAGACAACATTAAAACAATGAGCGATTGGTATGATTCTTTGTAATAAAATTGAAAAGCAAGTGAAATGTCATTTAAAAGGTCCCGTATTGAGAAAATATATCTTTTTGGGCTTTTTATATGAGTGTATATAAACTTTCTCTAAAATCCATGAAAATGTGAGCTTGCCCAGTTGAAAGCCTTACAACAAGGGGACAATAAGAAAAACATGTGATTTAAATTTTTAGTGATTTGTGACATCACAAGTCAAAAATGAGTCATGAACAAGCTAAAGGGCATCAGTCCCACATCCAGAAACCTGTTAGAACATCACAACGTCCAACCAAACATGTTTAAGCTAAAATTGCCCCCGGAAAATGTTTCCTGATCAGATACAACACCTCATAGTGAAATCACAGCATATGTAGCATAGGTACAAAGAGGCCCTCAGAAAGCAACAGAACAATTAAATTAACACACATTATTTTAGCAAGTGGTAAGCAGAAAAGATAGAAATTTAATTGTCACAGTGTGGGACCTTGTCTTTATGTATTCATTAGCACCTCTGTTGGTTTGTTTGTCGATTTCCACAAAATTTGGTGGCAGCATAAAGATTCAGTCAAAGAAGAACCCATTAAATTCTAGTGTGGATCCAAAAAGCGGATCTAGGAATTGTTTATTGTGATCTTAAACATTGTTTTCTGACATTTTGGGGAACTTTTTCACCAGTATTCTACAGACTTTAAGCAAGTGCTCTGATGGCTCAGTGGTTTGCACGAGTACCTCACAGTAACAAGGACCTGAGTTCAGTTCTCAGCTGGGAAGCCTTTTCATGTGGAGTTTGCATGCTCTCCTCATGTCCAATTAGGCACATTCAAATGCACTGTTAGCTCTGCCAAAGAGGATATGTTTTCATGTCTGTTGGTTTGTTTGCAGGATTATGCAAAAAACTACACAACAGATTTTAATGAAATTTTCTCCAGAGCTGATCCTTGGGCTACAGATGAACTTGATAGATTTTGGAGAGGGTCCGGGTCAGGATGTAGATTCTGGAACACTTCTTCCAGTTTCTTCACTTCTCTTCACTTTTTACATTTTTGTTAATATCACAATCAGTAATAGGCTGATGAACATGAAAACAACCACACATAAACAACTCCTGACACACTAGCAATGGACACTTTTTTAATTTCCGTGTGTCAGCTGTTTAAGAAAATTACTGTATTTTACAAAGAGGGTGCTTAGAGAATTAACAGCCTTGGCAGAGGTATGCACTCTCTGAGTGCCCTCTATTTTATGAACATCTTAGCTACGGTACTTATGCACAATACCGTTACATACAAAATGAACAAAGTGTATTTTGAAGACTGCTAGCATGTCTAAAGTCAGAATGTGTGAGGTGCTGACACAACATATGTTCGTGTGTCTACATGATGTCAAGAGCATTTCACAAGAATCTCACTGTTTTTTTCATCTCAGAAAAATTGCATTTCTAACTTCCTGACATCTGTGGAAAGCTGAGTTAATTCTTCTTTATAACAGTTGTGTACTCTGAGGTCTTGTGTGGTTTGGATTCAAGCGTCAGTGGTTAGGCTCTAGGGAGTTGCTTGTCTACCATGGTCGAAGCCAGCTCCATGTGTTGAGAGCAGTTTTAATAGGGTGCTGGGGAGACATAACACTGCTGAGAGGAGCGACCATAGGCTCTCTGCAGGAGGAGTGAGAGACAGTTGTGCCAGCCCCTGGTCAGAATCACACACATTCACATTCCAGTCTAACTGGATATTGCCCCAAAGTCCCCCTGAGGAGATTAACCACAGCTGAGTGTTAACTCCTTCGACTCTGTTCAGCTACCAGCAGATGCCTGTTCAGCACCTCTGTCAAGACTTCCCCTGGCTCCATCACCTTATTTTTTGTGCTCAAATTGAAATGTCCCACTGCTGTCACCCTGCACAACCTCAAACTAACCTCCATAAGTCTCCACCTTTTTTTAAAAACTAGCACCAATATCTATCTATTGAGAAAAAGTAGCATAAGTAAAAGACTTTTTAAACTTTTTTTTAAAAATGTAATTCGCCAACCAAGTAGATATGCATCTAAACTAAATGATATGTTGTATATGTTGAAGTGGCAATCGTAATATGGAAGTGCAGAAATGTTGATCCAGAATGTATAGTATGTGTACTTATTTCTTAAAGGTAAAATAACCTACAGCAGCAGTATTATTAAACTTTTATAGATTATTTTATGGATTATTTTTATGGAAAGATTAGGCAGCTATAGCACTTGCAACTTTAGGAAAAGATGCAAAGGCTAAAGAAAAAGCCTGGGAAGATATGATAGTAAAAATAAATAGATTAATCAAAATATCAAAATCAAAATAATCAAATTTGCCTATTGAGAAAAAGCAAAAGGAGAAATGTGTCCTTTAATGACACATTTGTAGCAGAACATATTAGCATTCACAGTTTAGTGGGTTGCATTCATGGATTGCATTGATGCTGGTAGCTCTGTAGCTTCACCAAAAAAACATCCCCTTTTACACAATATAATCACAATTTTTAATATACCTTTAATTTTCCATTTTAAGATGCACATAAGAACAAAATAACAAGATAAAAGTTGTAAGTGCATCAGTATTAATCACTAAAACCATAGAACAATATAATACATAATAAATAAGAGCACTAATGATAAATAAGCTGTAAAGTATGACATTAAAATAAAAATAGCGCTGAAGTGTACCAGTGACCCGTGGTACAATTCACCCTGCACACTTCACCAGGACATCACAGTGATGAAATGTCAAAATTAGACAAACATTCACTCTCAGCTGTAGGCAATTCAGAAGAGTATTAATTTTGACAAGAAATTTTCATTTAGTTTTAGCCTCAGTCTTTTAATTAAAATGAATCTTAATTTTAGTCAAGATATAGTCATCTGATTTGTTTTAGTTTTTGTCTGATTTTAGTCAACAAAAATAATAAGCAATTTTAGATGACTAAAACAGTAATAGATTTAGTTGACTAAAATTGCTTATTATTTTTGATTAAAATGTTTGGTTTTAATTTAAACTTGTGTACCTAAAGGATATTGCACCTGCTTTGTAGAACTTAACAGAACCTGTGCAATGTTCTGCCGGGATGTTTTTGCTTTTTTTGCACTTGGTTCACTTCCTTCATCAGTAGACTTCTGCAACTTGTTTCAAAATGTTTCAAGACTTAGACCTTTACATTTAAATTTTCTTGGAAGCAGTAAATACTAAAAAAGTTGTAAGTGCGGTGGGTAAAATGTAACATAAAATTTCATCATTTTTCCCTTGATAAAAATGTCATGTAATGATAGCGCGTGAATGCTGTCACATTTCACATGACACTAATCTAATAATATTGTAACATTTTTAACAAGTAAAACATTATAATAATATACATAAATATCAGCATTAATCACATGTATGTAGGATGACAGTAACATAATGTTACATGCTCATATGTTGGCTTTATTTAACGTGATGAATGTGACACTTTATTTTACTTAACTTGCCAATGAATCAATTTGTCACATTTTAAGGTGAAAACAACAACGTTGATGAACTACAGTTTTTATACAACTTTATTTTACACAATAAAACAAAATAAAGTCTAAATGAATTTACCTTTGAGAAAATATCCGGGTGGCTATTCTGTAAATGTCTCTTTAAATTTGTTGGGTTCTTCCCACAAATGACAGCTCCACATGCTTTACATTTTGTCTTGTTTTACATCGTTGTCAAACGTGAAATTGGCCACAAATCTCCCCTTGTTTTTTCCCCCAGCCGTGGACATTTTTTTCTGTCTTTTTATCATCATGTCTTCGTCTGTTGTCTTCCCAGGAACATGTTCAAAATAGTGCTTCTCCTCATACCTCAATAAGGCACGCTCTGATTGGTTCCCTTCTCATCCAGTCCTGCCTCTTCCTTTTTCAAGTGGCTCATTTATCTTTTCCTCTTATGTTTCCCTCCTTTTGATTTGATTTCGTCACTGTCTATTTTCATCCCGTCTCTTATTCGCTGACAAAAATGTTGGTCAATTTAGTCATAGATTTAGTCTCAATTACTGACTTAATTTTTAGTTTACGTTTTGTTTTTGTCCGCAAAAATATATTTGTGAAGAGAACAATGACAAAAAAATTTTCTCAACGGAATTAACACTGATTCAGAGTCACCAGAGTGAATGTCTTTGGACTGTTGGGGAAAGCGGGAGTAAACCCACATGAAAGAAGATACAGACTCTACAAAGAATGCCATCTTTCCTCTAATACTGTAGACCAGGGGTGGGCAAATCCAGGCCTTGAGGGCTGGCGTCCTGCATGTTTTCCAACTGTGTCTTCTCTAACCAGTGTTGATGACCTGGATCAGATGTGTTCAGTCAGTCAGAAGCTGGAAGATACAGTGGGTGAGGCAGAGGCAGTTGGGAAACCTGCAGCACACTGGCGCTCGAGGCCTGGAGTTGCCCACCCCTACATTAGATAGAAAGAATCATCCCACCAAGACCTGAAGAAGCCATTTGTATCAAGTGGAAAGCTGACTTGACCTCTATGCACATAATCAAAGAACAGGAGTTATAATAACAACAGTTTACATGACGCACAGCAACACACATACTCTATGTATACTGCTTTTTATGTTTGTCCATGCACATTATGTACCTTTTTGTGCCACCACTGACAAAAGACAAGAGACCCAGGAGCTTTCTCATCAGATCATCAGCTGGTAACAAGCAAGTTAGAAGTCGCATTATTTTAAACCTGTGACACACAAGTAAACACCAGTAAAATACGGACAACTGCTTACCAAACCATGGTACTCTTCAATCCAGTTTCATCTATACAATGCCAATTATATTACGCAAGGCACAATGCACGTGACACATTAAGAGCAAGATCTTGGCTACAACAGGGGAAAAAAAACTTCCTTTATGTAAAAAAAAAAAAAACCTTGGACAGAAATGTGTTCTATCTTGACTGGCTTCTCTTACGTGTAGACAAAATCAGGTTGACAACAGGAGAAAAACATGGATAAGGCGAATTATAAGGTTGATAGAAACAGGTGCATATTCAGGGTTTCAGGTGAGCCTTGCAGATCCTCCATTTCTGTTATTACATTTTACAGTGAAAACATCTAAAGTACTTGACTGAAATGAGTCACTTGGAGTATTTCACTATGAGATAACTTAATAAAATAGTGCTATTCATGTATGTTAAGTGATATATATTCACAAATGTCATTTTAAAAAGCTGCAGACAACACTACACATTGATACTGCTCTACTAGGTGTTTTCAGAAGGTCAAAAATAAACATTTAAGCCAGTATTTTTTTAATTCAATTCAATTTCATTCTATTTATAGCATAGCTCCAAACATAATCCAAGATTATCTCTAGCCTCTTCATAATTCAAGGCCAAAACCTAAAAATACTACACCAAGAGCAAACCCAACAGGACCTTTAACAGCAAGCCTAGGAGACATATGTTTTATGCCTTTTCCTGTTCAAAAACAAGTCTGGAGGTTCTAAAACAATGCTAAACATTTCAAATTTCTCACGCAAACAAGAAAAACACAAAGCCCTGTTTCAGATACTTAAACCTAAAACTTGAATTTGTGGATATTTGTGATGTCACTACCAGGCCATCATGCTCCCAAGTGCGTCCTCCAGTACCATCAGACTTACCACAACCATTATGACATCCTGGGATAATTAGCCAGGGAGTCTACATGATGGAATCCATGGTACAGACAGGAATAAGTGTAGCTAGTTGGAGTTCATTTGCATTTAAAGGAACAGAAACTGAAATAGCCTGTGTGATGCCAGAAATGGCGGAATAAAGGATCTGTGTGGTGTTTTGGGCTGAAATTTAAAATGCACATTCAAAAAACCTGTTAGGTGCCTGACTCACTTATGTTTTTTGCTTTTCCAACATATTCTTGCTGTTAGCATTCCAAAGTTGAATAGTTAAAGTGTCAGTTCATCATTTGCATTGTTGAAAAAAAAGAATTTACTGATGAGTTTGTAAGCTTTTTGGCTGTGCTGTGGGGTGCCATTTAGGTCTTTGAGGGTTCGGCTCTGATGTTCCCTTGTACTCTCGGACCGTTTTATTACATTATCCTCTTTTCTTGTTCAACTGTGTTGTAACAGACAGTGACAGACCGGATGTCAGTTTCCTCTGACCTGCTGTGTCCTCACTTTTTAGTCTGCCTGCCCAAGTCACACATTCCCTTATCATACTGAAGCTAATCTCTGCTGTAAGTCTTTGTGTACTGCCTGTCCTTCACTGTGTTCATCAAAACATGGAATTCATCTCAATCTAGAGACTCCAATAAAGTTTGATTTTCAGGTTTGGCAATACAGCACATGATTATGGCGCTGCACTAAGAAACCTGCAATTTTGGTTATTGCTCAGTGTTCCTGTCCTATTTTCTGCCTGCATGTCAACATGAAAAGCCAAATCAGCGTTTACGTGTGGATGTCTCAGCTGTTGGCAACATGTAGCACACACCAAGTCCACAAACAGACATGTCTATTTACAGTGTAACACTTTCCATAGTTAAACCATACTGAAGCTGTGCTGAAGGCCACAAGGGACACTGATATTTTTAAATGAGGACTGATGTTGGTTCATATTTTTACATGAGTTTGTGACAAAAAACAGCTTATCATTTCTCTGTAGTTTTGTTATTATCAAACTTTAGAGCCAATTTTATTCCTTATTCACCTTCTTGGGTAGAGAGTCAGTCGCCCTATTAGTGCTACAACAACTACTGTGCAAATCCATATTATAATAAAAATACTCAGTTAAGTAAATTGAAAAGGCAGTCCATCATTACTTTAAGAGATGAAGGTCAGACATTGCATTCAAACAACTTTGAATGTGTCATCAAATGCAGTGGCCAAATCCATCAAACACTGTAAGGCAAACTGTCGCTTTTGAGGATCGTCTCAGGAGCTAGTACCTCTGCTGCAAAGAAGTTTATTATTAGAATTATTAGCCTCAGAAACTATCAATTTACAGCACCTGATGAGCTGTTAAAGTAATGATGGATTGTGTTTTCACTTTACTTACGGTAACTCTTTGCATTTCATACAAGCGAGAATGTGTTCTGCCCAAAGACACTTATTTAGCTGAAAAATATTGGTCTTAAAAACCATATGTGTAAAGGTGATTTCTTTACCCTACATCTCTTCAAAATGGCTAATTTAATGGCTCAAGTAATGTAATGTAGGCTTTGTAATACAAGATAGCAGGTAAAACGGTCATTTTTGAACAAATTCACTTCTTTTCATGATGTATAGCTTTGTGATTTAGGTCATAACAGTTTGGAGTCCCTGCAAAAAAATTCGGAAACCACTGGTCTGAACCATATCAAGAAGTGTCACAAATTAACTGTTGACAAGACACACCGGTGAATTAAAAACCCTTCTGTGTGAACCTAATGAGAGAATGCAAAGCTGTCATCAAAGCCAAATGTGGCTTCTCTGGACAATTTAAAATATGAAATGTGCTTTGAGTTGTTTAACACTTTCTTGTTCACTACGTAACTCTGCATGTGTTCTTTCACAGTGTGGATGACGTCAGTGTTAATGTACAGTCTTGAAAATAATGAAAATAAAGAAAAACTCTAAAGGACAAGGTGCGTATAAACTTTTGATTGGTAGTGTACATAGTATTCTTTTGGTCCTAGAGGCTTGAACCCTGGCTCTGTCAGAATTAACTATTTCCTCTGAGGTGGCAATAAAAAACACAGCCACGGGAGCAGCAAGCATCGGATGCTTCTCTAACTCCCATCTGATTGTACACAGAAAGTTCCGCGTCCTTGAGATCCAACTTTTAAGCATCAAACGCACTGAAAAGTCATACTAATTGATGGTGCATCTGATTAAAATGAGTGGCTAATGAGAATCGAGCTGGGAAGAATGCGAGAGAATCAGTGTTGAAGCTCAACTTTTAACCTTTCTGTCGGAGGGCGAACTACTTTGATGTTCCTTGGTCTTTTCATCAGGGCCGTTTTTAGTTATGAAAAAGGCATTTTCAAAGTACAAAGGCGAAACTCACATTTGTAATTTGTCTCCTCTTCAGGAACAAATGGTCATCAGAACCACCGTTTTTTGTCCCTCTGTGAGCTATGCAGAGGGGAACTATAAATAAAGCTGCAAAATGAGAGGTGAGGGGGGCCGAGGGCTATGCTGTCAATCCACCGAGTAGATTGGGAGGTTCGGATCCACAGCCGTTCTGCCTGGAGTCTTACACCCAGAGCAACTATACTGTGATCACACCCTCTACAGACTTAGAGGCTCTCGCCTAGTTAGAGGGAGAGGGAGCGGGAATTGGTGAGGGGTGGTAGAGGTTGTACATGTGGTTGTGTGTGTGTGTGCGAGTGTATGTGTGTCACAGGGGGTGCGAAGGGGAGTGCAGGCGGTACTTGGATGGAAATAAAGGTCGAAATCCTTGACTGCGAAAACTGTCATAGCGGGGGACATGTGCAGAGCCTGTTTGCCTAATAACCTGGGTCTTGTAAAAATATGAATGTGGAGTCCTCTGGAGCATATAATTTAACACCCCTATGCCAGGGGAGATGAGTGAGAATTGAAGCGGGTACACCTTGACAAAGGCTATTCTCTTGGTTTCACACCAGCAGAGCAGCACTGTGAGGGGTGCTGCCGCTGAGATACCGAAAGCAGCCTGTATGAATCAAAGCTGCACAGAAAGTCACATTCATACAAAGTCACTCAATTTGTACACCTCTTAGCCCCATACAAAACATTACAAAACATTTTAGAGTGCAGAGCAGTCAGTTTTAAGACAACGCTTCTAATTTTTACATAATGATTAGTTCCATTTTTTTTCAAGTTGGACACCACAAACATAACTTTATATTGAAGTTTGTAACTGCCTGTATGAGTAAAGTATCTTCAGGCAAATGTTGCTGTACATCAAATTTATTTATGTAACAGCCTACCTCTCCCTGTTAGATAAACAGTGTTATTAATTTTATTAGACCCCTTGTTTTATTCGTCTCAAAGACATTAATGCGGGCTCTTTTCTTTGCAGTGTGATCGCCATGTTTTACCGTTTGGAACAGAAGTGATGAATTAGTCAACTTGAATTTGTGTTTTTATATCTAAATTTCAGCTGACACGGTGCACTTCAGAAAATTCAACCACTTAAACTAATATTTCTGTTCAGGAATGCAAAAAAATAACTGTAATTTGGCATCTTAATAAAAAGTAATGATGTGCTTTAGTATTTTTCTGCTTTTTGTAGAACAGTCAATTAGAAAATTCATGGATTAAAAACGATGCTTTAGCATGAAAAATGTGATTTCAGTCAAAGAGCTTGTGCATACTGATTACAAAAACATAAAAATAGATTTTGGTAATTGCTGATATCATTGTGATCTAAACCTTAAGTTGGGTGGTGGTCGAATAAATTTGTTAAACACTCACTTTGAGATCAGTTTAGGTCTTTAAAGTCATGATTTTGGGCAGAATATAAGCACTGTTTTAATTTTTATTTTTTTCTGCAAAGGTTGTCATTTGGGGCTCTTTATTTAAAAGGGGCCTCATTAGGAGTTATCATTATTATCATAGTGGGATCCACATTTAAAATATATATTTAAAATAAGCGGACTTTTTCAACAAAATAATAAATGAACACCCACATTTGTTACACTCCACAATGCTCATTTCCAAAGTCACTATGTCCCACATTGCGCAAATTACTCAATAAAACTAACCCTTTTATGCATAGATTATTTTAAAACTTGGGACATGACATTTTGAGCCTTAAGGTACTTTCCAAACAATTGTTAAAATAATATCATTTATTTAGGCAAGGTAATGGTTCAAAATAGTTCAATTATATATAGTATGTCAGGGCATATCACTTTAGTGAAATACAATAATATGTTGAATTTGTTTCTTATTTTGTTCATTTTTCTTTTTTCTGCATTTTATCTGGTTTATTTTCTTGATTGGCTTGTTCATTTTGCTTCTAATTTTGTTCATTATTTCTTCATTTTTCCTTATTATGTTTTAATTTCTGCTTCTTATGTTGCTCCTTTTGTAACGTCTACAAATTTGTCATAGTAGGGCAGCATAGTGAACAACACACACATGAAAGAGTTAATACCTCAATACAGTTACAAATAAGCCTTTTTTGATTTTCTTTGTGAAACAGATTGGAATCATACCCTGCATACTATTAACTCAATATTTTGCCTCCATTAATATTACGACATAGAAGGTGTATACAATTATACTACACTGTACGTTTATATTGGCAACAAAAGCACAAAAAGCAAACTCATAAGTGCAAAAATCAGGAGAGTATTAGACAGCAAACATTGTTTATGAACATGCATTTTTTCATAGAGCACATCAAATGTATACTGCACATGAAAACAAATGAAAAGGCAAAGAAAGGTATGCAAAATCTACAAATAAAAATGGAAATGATGTCATCAATGTTGCGTCGCTTTCTCAAACTGTATGTCTGAGCAAACATAGTCCAGCAGATCATTCTGTTCAAACTCCAAAATATCGCAGTACTTTTACTCGTTTTACATGCAGGCCTAAAAATGCTTCGAGACTCAGGTGACTGAAGGGGTCCATAAAAACTTTTGACATTGTTAATCCGTCGTCATCCGGTGTGGGCCCAGGCAGCTCTTCACATGTGATGGACGTCTACATTTAGTCCACTGGAACATATCGCACACAAAGTTACACTACTGATCAATCTGACCACCACTCACTTGCCCCGTGTGGAAAAACACGCTTGTTAAATATTACTTTTGTCCCACTCCTTCGTGAGCAATCTGCTTATACCAAACACAAGAAGATACTGTGACTGTACCGGTTTAGTCTCTTAGTAATATAAAATATATAAGCAACAACCACAACATGTGGAATTATTTATGAAGTATATTGATCAATTAGTATCAGGGGGAAATTCATGTAATTTTTTTCCCCATTAGTGTGTAAATGTAGACGATATGTAACTATGGGGTCTCTAAAAACCCTGTGTTACATAAATATCTGCATAGTTGTTCATTTGTCAGTTTATTTATTTTTTTTATTATTTATATTTATTTTTAGAAATTATTGCTCAATTTTGTTCATTTTTTTAATTTTATTAACTAGCTTATTACTGTTCCTATTAAGGATTTATTTTATATCTTTTTGTTCTGTTGTGTCCATTTTACATTGTTTTCTTAATTTGTTTTTTCTTTCTTTTATTATTTTATCTCTTTTCTTGACTGATGTGGTGTTTGTGTTCATTTCAGATTTTTTTTTATTGCTCATTACATTTGGATTTTTGTAACTATTTGCAATTATTTTGTTCCTTTTGTTTGGTTCTTTTCATTTTGTTGAATATTTTGTTCATTTACTTGACTGATGTGTTGTTCATTTTACAGGTTTGCTTGTTTTTTTTAAATATTGTCCATTATATTTGTTAATTTTGTCCTTTTTCAAATTATTTTGTTAGTTTTGGATATTTTTTAATAATATAGATTATGTTGTTCATTTCACATTGTTTTGTTAATTATTTTATTGTGTTCCTTTTTGGGATCATTGCTAGTTTTGATAAGTTTTCTTTATTTTGCTGCTTATCTTGTTCATTTCATTTCATTTTCTTAATTATTTTGTGGATTATTTGTTGCATTTTTCTTCATTTTCTTGATTATTTGGTTCATTTCCTTGGCTAATTTGTTCATTTTGTTCATTTCACACATTATGTTCAATTTTTCTATATTGTTCATTTTTGAATTATTTTGTTGCTCTTTGCTCAGTTTTTACATGTTCTTGTTTATTTTGTCCATTTCAGGGATAATTTTGTTCATTTTTTAGAATATTGTTCCTTATATTTGTTCAGTTTTGTTTCTTTTTGGGATTATGTTGTTGCTTTTTGTTCAGTTTTTGTTTTTATTTTGTTGCTTATCTTGCGTGGTCTCTTCATAAACCTGTATAGAAAATGCACAAATGTGTTGCACTGACAACTCACCAGCAGGCAGAAAACGAAGCGTTAGATGCTCAAAATTTCCAGTAGACAAGTCCGACAAAAATGTTATGCCACGGACTATTTTCAGTATTTCATAATTATTCTTGCTGTGACAATCTAGTGGCAAACAGGACAATGACATGTCCCTCTGATATCGACAATTGGCTTCACTGGTATTTTCTGTTACCACATTTTCTTAACACACTTTTGTTTTATTTAAAGACAATCCCTTTTGCCTGTTTTCAGTCGTGATGGAAGGACTGAGACGACATTACTGTATGGACACGGTTGAAAAGTAAATACAGGTTGTGCTATAGAACAGCGTGACCCGTTCTCATTCACAGGGTCCACTGGGCACACAGCTCTTGACTGGCTTAGCCTCAAGTCATTCACTCTGATCTGTCATGGGTTTTTGGAGAACTTTTACCACTGGGACAGAATGAGAAACAAGAGCTGTACTTTCTTTTGTCTCCTTTTTCTCCTTCCTTGTACCAGCTCCCGTCCTGTCCTGCATCTGCTGGGCAGATTAGGCCGACAAGACGGAGGTTGCATTATGTCCTGAGGGGGCTTTACTGTAAGGTTCGCCACCAGTCCTCTCTCCCTCTGTCTCTCCCCACTTAATGTACCGCTTCACTCAAAAGCAGCTAAATCTTTGTTAAGAGGGAAACTATGAACTCACAGGGAGTTAATCAGAGTCAGTGCAAGGCTGGCTATTTGCATGTGAATTGGCTGTGGCTGTATACCAGGCCTCTTTATGTCATTCACTCCACAGTGCCTCGGGCTTCTGTCCACTGAGACATCACAGTGCCATAGGTGCAAGATAGAGGGGAATATCTGTATGTCCTTAAAACTGCGAGGAAACCAGTCATTAATAACACAGAAACCTGGCTTCAGTTGTACCACAGAAATGCAGATTTATTTTCTAGCTGTTAAACATGCATCAGAGTGTGTGTTCAGGGATTGTGATAATGTTAGAAAATCTGCTTGTTTTTCATATGAAAATTCGCTGCCACTTTCTCCAACTCAGCTATTTTTTTTTTACGCGTGGCTCTTCTCAGATGCGCTTTCATAAATTTATCATGTTACAAAATCCAGTCGGAGCTTTCCTGAAATTGAAACATCGCTCCTCTCGTTCTATATGGTTTGATTTGAAAAGGTGATTGAGGGGGGAGAGGAGAGAGGATGTTAAAGGAGAGAGTAAATCTGATGTGGAAATGTAGACTTAGTAGGATTTATCCATTTGAGAAAAGACCTTTTCACTTGTTTTGTTGGTTTATCCCCTAAACCCCGTCTCACCCCCCTGCCTAAAAGCTTTTGACATCTTCATCTTGTTCACAGTGGGCAGGCTTTGTTTGCTCTGCTTGAAAAAGCGGATGGGGCTCGGCCCTCCCCTCTCCGTGGCACAAGTGTAGGACTTTGCCATGGCAAAGGGGGGATTTCTCTTTCCTCTTGCCCCCTCCTTTTCCACATAACTACAATATGGTCATTGTCTGCCAGTGAATAATGTGGCCACTCGGGCAGCATGGACTGCTCCTCGGGCTTTGACTGTGAACCAGCTCTTTTCTTCAGCGTGAAAGGACTCTAATCCATGTAAATATAAGACTCCGAGTACAGCTTGGCCACGGTGGGGAGAGCAAGGGGGAGGAATGGAGGGGAGGGTCAGCAATTTAACCTTTGACCCAACAAATAAGAGGCATGTAAGTTTTAGAATTGCTCTCCAAAGAGGGGCTCCTGTGGCAGAATGAGCTTCTTTTGTAATCCTCGCAGTCTGGGGCTGATTGACAGGGGCTGCGATGGGAGCACGGAGCAACACAAAAACAGCAGAAAAAAAATACCACAACTGTGTGATGAGAAAAAGGACAAATGGACGATGCTAATTATTGATTATCCCCACTCAGCATACAACTGTTATCTGGCACAAACCTTGTAATTCAGGAGCAGAAACAAAGGATGATGACCTCGCTTGAAAATGTCCACATCATAAAGCCAGTGTTATCAAATGAACAAGTATTGCAGCATTTGTTTGATAATTTTGCCTTCTGTATTATCCAGGGTCAATAATGCCATAAATACCCTATTCATAATAACTACATATTTTGTTCTGTTTTGGAGGATTATTATTCTGAGGCACTTCTACTTCATGTCGATCACAGTGGTAGAGACAGTAGAGAGAAAGTCATAAAGCCATGGGCCTGGGCCTGATTAAGTCCTGGGCTCCCGTGGTGAGGAGCAGATTAATACAGATTCTACCAGGTGAGCTACCTGGACAAACCCACTTTGGTCATGCAGTATTAATCAGTGTAGGTCAGCGCTTCCCAAGCATTTCTGGAAACCCATTTAAAAATGAGCATCTCACAATAGGCCCGAAGCCATGAGAGCAGCTAGATAAATGCTTATATGAACATTTCTGACCAATGTAACTACTATTTCTACAACACCTTTGAATATTATTTTACATACAGTAGGTACCCAAAATAACAACTTTATATCATGCATGTGTTATTAAAAAAAGATACATACATTTAGGTGCTTATTAGCTTTATCTGGCAACTCAACATCTATTTCTTTCTTTTCTTTCTTTGGGACTGTAGCTTCCAAGTTCTCATTTGATTTCATTGTGACACATTCTGAAATAGAAATTAAATATATGTAAAATGTGCATAAATTAGACAAAAACAAAGGTGTCTTTTACCATCAGAAGTCCTGTATCTTATACACGTTTCTCAATAAATATATTTGAATATGGATAATGTATGGAGCCAGTGTCTGTGTTTATGCATCTCTTGTCATGTGACATATTTCCAGCCAATTATGCTCATTGAGAAAACAAGCATCACTCTCAAACATTGCTGTTGTTATCAGAGCCATTCATAAAATACTCTTCAAATCAGAAATTGTAGCTATTCTATACGGAATGCAGTAACTTACACATCATACTGCATATGTTTACATAGGACAATGTAGTTATATTAGTACAGTATATTTTGTTGCACTAGTAGACGTTAGTGAACAGCGAAGCTTTTCTTTTCAGAAATAGGACGTTTTTATTTGAAAGTCTGAGGGAATAAATAAAACATGCATAAAATATCGATCCCGTGTGTGTTTATGAATCTCTAGTGATGTGATGTCTTTCCAACCAGTTATGCTTGTTGAGATCATGTGCTGTGCTAATCTCATCTAAACCATTCATAAAACCCTCTTTTTGGATCCAAAATGTTCATCATTCCATATTTATGCAATAATTTACAGTTCTTACCGTTGGTGTAAATTTTGGGGGGCGGAGGGGAAATTTCCCTCCCTCCCTCC
>JAQQAE010002082.1:0-23199 GCA_029823295.1 Pseudamia nigra
AGCATCATGCTTTGGGGATGTTTTTCTTCAGCTGGAACTGGGGCCTCAGTCAGGGTGGAGGGAATTATGAACAGTTCAAATACCAGTCAGTGTTGGCACAAAACCTTAAAGCTTCTGTTAGAAAGCTGAAGATGAATAGAAACTTCATCTTTCAGAACGACAATGACCCAAAGCACACATTCAAATCAACAAAAGAATGGCTTCACCAGAATAAGATTGAGGTTTCGGAATGACCCAGCCAGACTCCAGACCTGAATCTGATCAAAAATCTGTGGGGTGATCTGAAGAGGGCTGTGCACAGGAGATGCCTTCGCAATCTGTCAGATTTGGAACGGTTTTGCAAAGAAGAGATGGCAAATATTGCCACATCAAGATGTTCCACGCTGATAGACTCCTACCCAAAAAGACTGAATGCTGTAATTAAAGCCAAAAGTGCTGCAACAAAGTATTAGTTTAAGGTTGTGCATATTTATGCAACCAGTTTATTTTAAGTTTTTTTATTTTTCCACTTTAAAGGTTTCAGTTTGTTTTTCAACTGCATTGCACAGGTTATAGGTCACATTAAAGGTGGAAAAAGTTGTGGAATTATTCAACTTGGTGTCAATTTTTTACATCACAAAAACCTGGCATTTGAACAGCAGTGTGCAGACTTTTGAGATGCACTGTAGATATCTGTGCTTCTCTAATGCACAACTTTACTGGTTATGAGACAATGTAATGTCTACTGTATTGTTTGTTTACTTCCCTTATTATTACTAGTTATATGAACTTGACTTAAATGTGTGCAGGATTAAGACAAATATTATAGAAAATGAATATGTTTATAATTATTCTTTATTAGTATAATACAATGTTCATAAGATAATAGGAATAGGGCAGTTTATATCTATACATGACTCAAGATGACACATTCATTTGTCCCATCATGTTTTCTACAGCAGCTCAGAGCAAACAAACCAAATGCCGGATCCACAGAGGGCATGACTCCAAAAGCAGTGCGGTGGGGATTGGAAGATAAAGAAAATACAAAAGAAGCACAGCTGAGGGACATTTCAGAAAACAGAAATGACCCATGGAAGCTTTTACTAATTATCAATGAGAAGTAGGTTAATGCTGGTGCTGGAGGGACAAATGTTAAGGAGGATGTTCAAGCTGCCACTTTTCAGTTGGACAAAGTAAGTCCGTTTGTTAATTGATTATTGGTCAGTAAATGTCACTAGATACTAGACAGTTAACCTTACAGATGTAAGTATATTACTACCTCCTGAGTCTTATGTGTGTGTGTCTTTTCTAGTGTGTGCCGAGTGTGTTACCAGCAGCCTTTCCTCCTGTTCCAGCCACCTCTGATCCTCCTCCATCTGCTGTTGTTGCATCATCAGCTGCTCCTCCATTAACAGACACTGCTGGCCTACACACTGCTGCATGTCTACTGCCCTGTCCTACACACACAAACACAGACACACATGCAACAGAAGACAAGGCATAGCAACGGACATGCACACCAACACAGAAACACAAACGTGACGTGTATACGTGGAGACAGACAGATGCACACCAGACTGATGAGAGGCTGAACTGAAATGATGGAGACACACTGAAAATAATGATTTGTACCAAACGTCAATGCTGATCAGGCTTGAGTAACTACTTTCAAGCAAGATCTTAATAATAGGCAACTCAGGAAAAATAAAGCAAGAGCAAGATTTTTACAGTTTGTACAACAATCTGTATTTATATTGGTGTCTTACCTCTAACCCAGATCCCCACACTGCCATGTCCTGTCCGTGAGGCAGAGGAAGGTGCTGTGCGTGTGTGTGAACGTGGTGTCGGGGATGTGTGTGTGCGTGGTGTGTGTCCATCATAGCGGCTTGCGGGGGGTAGAGGGCACTGGGCACTGAGGGGAGGGTGTGGGGACCAGGATACCCTGCCATCTGACACAGAGACACACACAACACACATGATCAGTTTTTTGTTTGGATTAGAGCTACACAATTAATCTAACTGCAGTGTCAGCCAGTGCAGTTACACAGAATAACTACAAACGGCTGCAATGTACAAGTTCAGATTTAGTAGGATGTAGGGGATCTAACTGCAGAAATAAATAAATAAAAACACAGTCCCTGGTGTAAGGTGATATTTTGGATGTAGTGAGACTGAGCAGAGAGAAGTACAGTATAAAACATGTACAATGAATGCTGCATCTAGGTTTTATATGTTTGTGTCAGTTTTCTGTATGTCTGAGTTGGAAAAACATATTTCAAAATGCATTCTAAGTGTATTTTTCTTGATCACCAAGCAGAAGACTCAAATTGAAACTGTAAATCTCAATATTTATGGGCACTTTTTAAAATCTATTTCATGGCCCACTGCAGTCAGCTGGTGATGCTGCCAACATAGACTCAGAACAATACAGGGTGATGGTGGGCATTTGCTGTTGGATTTAGGTATTTCTTACTTTCACTCTGTTGCATTTGTACACTAAGTGCAAAAAACACCAAAAGGAAACAAAAATACAATGAAGCAAAATGATTATACCCTTTCTGAAAATATATGATTAATAAAAGTACCGTAAAATGTGAAATACAGATTGAAAGACAATTAACATTATATCAATTTAATTTAGACATGTTAAAGCATAAAATTCACATCATTAAGAAATCCTGATATAATCACAACATCATTTGAGTTATGGAATCATGGTAGTATGTGATCAAACTGGAGAGTTCATCTACATACCTGGTAGTGTCCTGGATGTTGGGGACTGGGGTAAAAACCTTCACTTGAGCGTGGACTGGGATAACCAGGTCTACTCGGCTACAGACAGAGAGACAGACAGAGACAGAAAAGCAGTGGTGAAGACAGGAGTAGAATTTAAATATAAAATTAAAATGCAAATGTAGAAAATTAAATTAAAACAAAAGAGGATTAAATGTTACAACACAGGACACTTGTCATTCAGATGATCAACACACAAACCGCAGGAGCTGTTTGTGTGGCTGTGTTAGCTGTCAATCATTACAGGGAACACCCACTGGGCAGCAAGTCCTGCAAGCCGTTAGTTCAACTGACAGTGACTAGTTTCTCTGTTACAAACCATGGAAAAGATACAATGTTATAGTTGTGTACGGTTGACCATTAGCGTCTGGGGTTAGATGTGATGCAGGTGTTACGTTACAGTTCACCAAAGACCTCTCTTTCAAGTACAGTGGTACTCCGGCTAACAAATGCTTCTGGTAACAAAAAATCTGGATACCGCAGGGGGAAAAAAAAAAAAAATAAAAAATAAAAATCAGCCAAAAATTTGAATGCTAACAGGAAAAATTCAGATAACACAAGAGATAGACCCAGAAGTGAACTACCACCCGGATGTAAACAATCAACACAATAACATGTGAAAGCTCCCGCAGTATGTAATAGGCCGAATGCTAACCACGAGTAGCTCGATGTCGCTGCTATAGAGCTGCCTGCTCCTTAACAGTGCTGTGGCCTGGCTGTCAAGCTAACAACACTCCGGTGTCATTAACTACGGCTGTGATGTTAGCCGGCTTTTGTAATGTTGTTAGCTTACAACGCCGGAGGATCCTTGTCCAGTGTTGTGGTGTTAGCCTACTACGCAGCGTTGTTCGCTTACAATGGGGGAAGCTTCCGCCGTTGTAAGCTAACAACACTCCATAGCCGGTTTGCTTACAACACAGCTGGAGCTGTGTTGTTAGCTGTAGCTAACAACAGTTGCCGTAAACACGCCGGAGCTGTGTTTACAGCCAGCAGCTCCAGGGTCTGGAGGTGTGTTTACAGTTATGGACGCATGTGAACACACAGCAGACAGAGACCCAGTGTCCATTGACACACACTGCAGGAGGACATTCATCACTGCCAAGTCATAAGCCAAGGTAAGAATACATTCTAAATCATTTTTAGAACTAATTTCATGCACTCTGTTACAGATAATTAACATAACTTCCTTTTGAAATAATGATAATGAATAAAAGTGCATGTACGGGTGTGTAATACATACTTTGTGGGAGTTTTCGTGCGTCCGGAACAGATTAATTGGTTTTTACACGTATTCCAATGGAAAACTCGGTACCGGCTAACGATTGTTTCGGCCAGCGACCGTGACGCCGGAACGGATTACATTCGTTAGCCGGAGTACCACTGTACTGACTTTTTCTAACTATCACAAAAAAAAGGCTGCTGCTGACAGAACTGAAAGAAGAGTAAAACTCTTATTTTAATACTTTGTGATGTACTGTAAGCTCCATCTAAAACTGCTGTCTCATGCAGCAGAAAGCACAAGGCAAATCCTGGGAGGCTAAAATCCCTAAAAAGTCATCTCTGCTCTGTTCTTGTTCTTGCTTTTGCTTTGCTAAGCACTAAAAACAGAAGTTCTTGGTGAACCTGCAGCCTTTTTTTCTCCTTTTGGCTTCTGGTGGTTGGTTGAGATGAATTGGCTGAAGTTTGATAAACAGTTTCCTCCTTTTTTAAAAATGACTTTATTACAAAACTCAATTTCTCCAGCATGACAATCACAACAGCATTGTAACCTCTACCTTCCACAGTCTCTCATAGTAGCTTTCTCTGGACCACACCTCCGACAGCAAGACAGACACAAAGACAAACAAGGAAACACAGGGGGAAACAGACAGAGAAAAAAAAAAGCATGGGACGCAGGGAAAGGAGGAAGGTCAAACAGAAAGTCATAATGGGGAGGAAGGACAAAAAGTAGACAAGACACTGAGGATGAGACAGAAACTAGCTTCAAACTTTCACACAGAAACATACACATCTGTTGACAAGCGCGCACACAGAACACAAAGTTCATTCATAAAAAAAAAAATTATCTCAAGGAAAGTTAAATTCACTGAACAGACAGCTAGAACTGAGCTGTTCCCGGGAATACCCGGTTTAAAAATAGACAGATAAACACAGGGGCAGCAGACAGACAGACAGACTGCAGGGTGACGTCAGACCAGAGGAGACAAAACTGGTGATTATCTGGAGACTTTTGAATGTATGAATGAATAAATAAGTTACAACACACAGAAACAGTGATGCAGGGCAGCTAAGCCTAGACCCTGTCACTATAGGCCAGAGCTGCAGTGTCAGCAGGTTCAGTCTGCAGCTGTTCCATTTTCATACAACTCAAGTAAATGCAGCAGCAGTTTAGAGCTGCAGGTGATACAGGCTGTGCCATCTAGAGGCAAGAAGACCAGCTGACATGTGCCACCTGAAGGCATAGAAATGTCAAATGAAACTGAAGCAAACTTGAAATGTTGCAAAAAAGAATAAAAGGATAATGCAAATTCCATAAAATTATTTGGAACAACTAAATTATGCTGTGAAATGTTGAAGTAAGTGGTAAAGGCTATGTTCACAGAGCTTTAATAAACAGAGGTAAAGGAAGAAACTAAAACTAGTGGCCTTAGTATCTATGACAGGAAAATTAAAAAATGTCTTAAAGAGCTTCTTTTTTCTCCAGAAGTGGAAGCAACTGATCTGTCAAGTGAGTTAAACATTGAGTTTATGACAGGACTTGTTGTGAAAAGGTGTTCCCAAAAATGTTTGTATTAACTCTCTTGAAAAAGCCTTTTATGTGGAAAAATATGTTGACAGAAACACAGCTAATGACTATATTATCTTCTTTGTTTCAGTAGAGGTATTTATAAATAGATCGTGTTGGTATTACGGTAATTAAAAGCAAAAAGAAAACATGCAGGGGTAAGTATAACAGTTTTTACAATACAGACTGTAACTTTCACCAAAAGAACAGGCTTCTACAATAACAAGCTGACATGTCATAGTGCTGGTCAGCAGCCGACAGCTGGGACAAGGCGACACAAAACCTACTGTTCAGAGGAAACAGGCTCCTTATGCATTTGTAGCATCTGTTTCAATACAGAAATCCATATACATTTGACAGAATACACAACTGAATGTATTCTAATAATAACAATTACAATGAGTCTTGCAGTCTTATTCTGAGTTATTGCAAGATTGCATATATGCAACTTCTGGATAAATTTGAGAATGGGTTCCAATAGAAAATTGTTGTGTTTTAGTTCCACCTAGAGCCAAAAATGTCCAACACGTCAGCTGTGAGCATTTTGTTTTTCATTATTTAAATTCCAAAGGTACTTAGAACAATTTAGAACATAACCACAAGATTTACATTGTCAGTGCTGTGAATGTTGTTGCATTTCCAAACATACACTATATGTGGTAAGTTGTCGTGTTAGACTCTAAGGCCAGTGGAATCAGGATTTATCACAGGCATCCTGAACAGGCTGGAAATAGGGTGCAACAATCCCAGGACATAAACAGATACAAATTTGCAACTACAGTCAGTCAAACAAAGGACATTTCAATGTGATGTCCTGGATAGAACATGCTTTCAGAATTTTCAAAAACATGCCGACTGCACAGTCACTGGTGTTGGGGAGCGCTGGATTAAAAGAATCCCACTTAGCTATTGATGTTTGAATTCAGTTTGAATCAAAAATAGTTGCAACATTGTTTGAAGAGCCTGTAAGAAGTCATTCTGTTCCAGAAATACATGTGAATAAATGTGTGCCAGTATCAATATGCTAAAAAGGAGTCATTTCATACAAACTCACCAGAATTCAAAACCTTTCCTGTTTTTGTCAAGGATGTTTTTAGAAACCATTTGTGTCACAAATTCTATTGACTTCAATGAAACTTGCAAGATTCCAGCATCATTCAAAATGTGTTGTGTGTTGCTGCTAAAAATCAAATTTATAAATATATACTTTACCCAAAGTATCTTTCAATTATAAAAATGCCTACTGGCCTCCATCAGTGTTCACTTTCACTGTATTCCATTACAGTTCTAAATGTTATTTGGTCGAGCATATATCTATTCTAAGTAATCTGTTCTAAATATATCTGTTCTCTTACACCTTACAAATATAATTAATAACCATCTACTGTTTATCTGAATGTTTGAATTTCTTATGCCACCAACTTTAACTTTTCATGTCCTCAATGATCAATAAGAATAAAGGTTTACATTGCATTAAAAATGGCGTGCCACAGATTTAGCTTGTGTCAAAGGCTCATCAACCCACAATGTTGCAGCTTTTTGATACAGACACAGTTTTAGTGCTTAAAACACCACGGTGCAGTTCAAAAACACCTGCCTTCAGTGGTGTGAACACGGGTCTTTCAGAGTGGGGAAATGGAAAAGGCAGGTGAGAGGTTAAAGGGAAGCCAAGTGTCTGACTGGATGGATGTAGGTTATTGGAGGGCAGAGTATGGGCAGAGGTTACAGGAAGGACTCTCTCCCTGTTTGTGAGGGGGGCAGCAGGGCCCAGCGGGAGTCTGCCACATGGCTGCACAGCAGGGTGTCCGGGCTGAGAGTCAGAGTCAGGCTGGAATGGGGTCCTGGGATTAGCTTGGCAACCAGACTGAAAGCTTTGCAGGGTCTTAAGATTAGAATTTGACTCCGGCTGGATGTTTTGCAGGGTGTGAAGACAAGCTTTCGACATGCTACAGGGCAGAGAGTTATGGGAAAGGAGCGAAGCGATGTGCCTGGGATGGGAATAGGAGTGGTCTGGCTTCTGGTGGGATGAACGGAGCAGGTGGCTGTTAGGAGGGGGATTTGACTTGTGGAGGCAGCTGCTGTTGGACAGAGTGTGTGAATTTATGTGAGATGTAGAACTGAAAGGAACATCAGACTGCATGGGTGAGCTGGTATGGGATGGGGATTCAGAATTTAAAAAGGAAAAGATGTTCTGAAGGGAAGCTAAATGAGGCTGAGGACTGGAATCAGAGGCACAGTGACAGGGAAATGATGGAGATGACAGTTTAGGAATGGGGAGGTGGGAGGCATAGGGAAAAGTGTTTCCAAGGCAGAAGGAAAGCTGTGAGGCAAAGTGCTGGTTTGGATGGCAGTGGAAGTGAGGAGAAGGAGCAGACAGACAATCCAGACTGAAGGTTGACTGCATGGAGGGATGACGGTGGGGCTGCAAACACACAGACAGGATGGGAAGACAGACAAGTGGAGACAAGGGTTCAGGATGAAAAGATAGAGATGAAATAGCAATAGCAGAGCTAAAAATAACAGTTAGGAAAGACAGCAATGAGCTAAAGCATCAACAGAAAAATATTGAAGAAAATAATCCACTGGCTGCACTTTGGAGTGGTATGATTTAAAAGTGCATGCCCTCATCCACATGCATGTACTTTCTAAAATGTAGCTTTTTATAGGCACATTGGTACAGGTTTTAGGTCACTGGAAACTAGAGGTCAACCGATTATCGGCGCCGATATTTGGAATTCTGACGTATGTTGGTATTGGTGTTTTTTAAATCCGACGGGCCACATCAAGAAATCAATTAAAAACTGGGTTATTTTGGCTTATGCAGCCGCCCTTTCTCTCTTCTGCCACTTCTGTCTCCAGCATTGTTCCACCCACAGTATCATCTAATTGGTCAAGCAAGCCGTGTATGTGTCCTCACACACACGGCGGAGAGGTAATGTTTTCTCGTGTGGAGAAGCTCCGGAGAGCAAACATGTGTTTAAGGTAAACGCAGAAGACTCTCCCAAAATTGTAATAAAAAAACATCCATCTATATCTCACAACTACTACTAAGTGCAGCAGAATAATACCTCCCGACAAGTCTGTGAATTACTTGAAAGAAGGCTGCTGATAATATCCACAGTCAAAGAGTCCGTGATAGTAAAAGCATGTGTGTGTGTGTGTGTGTGTGTATGTGTGATTGAAAGAGAACACGTAAAAAGCTCAATTCACTTGTTTTACTGTAGGGAAGCACGCTAAGGTGGAGGCTGATTAGTTTTTACCATAAGATTAGTTGTCCAGTCCAGCTCTAAACACTCAGCAGACTATGTATTAGCAATGGGGAGAATGTATGTAATGTGGAGAATAGTGTGTGTTTGCGTGAAAGTCACATGAAAAACTGCAGCTCATGACTACTACAATGACTTCTGAGTCTAGGATCCATGCACTTCTGGAGCTATTTATTTTCTATTTGTTTGGTTAAATAAACATGCTTTATCAGTGCCAAATATTGGTTATCGGCCCCCTTAACTACCATATTTTCTGGATTACAAGTCACAGTTTTTGGCATAGTGTGGCTAGGGGAGCGACAAATACATCGGAGCAACGAATATATTAAAATATTTCGAGTATTGGGTGTTTGTCACACTGACAGCCGCTAGACGTCGCTCTAGGTTTGTGTACCTGCATCTGCTGCATCTGTATAACTGACAATTTAAAATGTAGACATTACCGGTAACAACCATACCTGCCACCAGCCTAACACTGAACGTGTCGGTGCCCTCGCTTATCCAGTGAGTGGAGCCGTGAGCTCTTGCTTCTGGCGTCAAGCGCATTCCACAAACAAATGCAACCTGTTCTGCAGAGCGACTAATACACGTTTTTTTCTTCTTCATTATGCATTTTTTTGGCTTGTGCGACTAACATTCCAGAGTGACATGTCACCGGGAAAATACGGTACAAATAATCAGTATTGGCCCTGAAAAACCCATATCAGTCAATCACTACTGGAAACAGATTTTTAGGAAAACACCTTCTACCCAGAAGACATTTAGAGACGTTGTGCTGTGCTGACAATTTCTGGCTTTTATTAGCAGAGTTTCCTTGTGTACTTTGCAAGATACCATCATGTGGGCCTTTATTCTACTGTTTGCCTGTATTTTCTGCAAATCTAATTCAGGTTGGTGGTATTTGTGATCCTGGTTATTTCCTCCACGAGGACGAAGAAACTCTAGGGAGTTCTAAAAAGGATACTGGGATGTCAGGACTGGAAACTCCCTGTCCCAAGTTTGCTAATTTTACACTCAATTGTGAAAATGAAGGATTAATTCTGCTTCATTGTCAGTCCACACATTTTGCCCTTTCCTCCTGTTGTCTTACTGTTGGCACTCTTGAATTGTATTTTTTAAAGCAGTGTGTGTGGACAATATTTTTTATAGAACAACGGAGGAAGTCATTTTAAAAATTACCTTGGGTCATGTGAACTAAGTCTGTAAACATGTAGCATTTCTTAAATCATAGTAATAAAATTTAGTTTGAATCAAGGGCAGTGAGCCACTGAAGGTTTTAGCTGTGACAAAAAGAAGAAACAGCAGAGGACTGTGTGTGGTAAATGAAGATCACGTAGCTGTGGAGATCTGTGAGGAGGGCTGGTTCAAGGGAAAATGTTAAGGGTGTAATGTTATTACTGATGCATTATAAAACTCATCAAGTCTAATTTTCTCTTTTGTAATGCAGGTTTTGATATTCAAAGTCTATACTAACAGACTGTGATGACTGTACTGCTATATCACAAGAAGAAATGCATGTGAACATTTATTAGAAATTGATTAAATATGATGACCAAAGATGCAAAATGTTCCTTCTCATCACATTTTTATATTTGTTACCATTGACATAAAATAAATGAGCCTCTTCTTATTTATGCAAGAAATACTATGCAAGAAACACCTGCAAAAAACTAAGTGTTCGGTAGTTCTGAGTAGGGCTGCAAAGGGGTGGACAATTTCCAGTAAATTGCTGTAAACGTTGCTGAAATTTTTCCATAGGAATTTAAGATGGGGAATTTTGGAAATATTCTGAATTGGAAGCTTTCCATGGAAATTATGGGCATAAACCTGGAATTTACAATATTGAAGGTTGGCTCTTAACATGGATTTCAAATACAGTTGGGGGAAATATATTTTAGCATAACTGTGACTCAAACAAGAAGATTTCAAATCTAAAACCTTCAATTTTGTAATTCCAGGTTTATCAACATTTTTTTCCAACTTTGAAAACTCCTGGAATTTTGTAACTGTAGTTCTGAGCAATTGAGGAATGTGATGTGACAAGACATACTGTATTGTACAAGCCCACTGAAATAAGCCAAGACAAATGTTCTAGCAGGAGGCCGTTGTTTTATTTCAAACTATGGGCTACAGGCACTGATCACAAAAATAAATATACATAGACAAACACACACATCTTTCTAGTCTGGCATCTTTAGGCTTACTTTTGGTGGAGCCTCATCAGATCCTCCAGAGTCCCAAGACACAGTGACCTGTCTCCTCATCTCCATCCTGTTCCTCTCTTTCTGTTGGACTTTCTCCTCTTCTAATATAGTGCTGTGAAAGGGTAAAACAGTTGTAATGTCACTTAATGCTCCAAATAATCTCACATAAAAGGTATAATAAGTCCTTGGTTCAAACACCAACACTGCATGTAAATACGCATTGTATTAAGTTGTCTTGAGTGCTGTATAAAAGCTGCTCAGAACAGGTAAAATATGAATCATGACAGAAACTATGAGCTGGCTATGACTGATGATCATCTCATTACAAAGGTCTGTACACATTCAATGCCACAACTAAATTACAATAGGGTTTGAGTTTAGCAACATAATGTTGACCCTTTACACACACAAACACATGCTCATTCACCAAGAAAAGCACACATTTCACAGTTTTAGACCCAACAGGACATCTGGTATTAAAAGCAAACTACCAGCTAAAGTGGTTTTCCACCTCCTGCTGGCAATAACAAAAATCACTGACGACATCATAAACACACAGACTGTGTTTTGTTCATTACAGAGTCCTAAAAAGGTCATAAAATTCACAAATCCACATGCACAGAAAACATCCATCACACATTGTTTGCTCAGAGCACAGCAACACAAACTACAATGGTCAACAAAAAACAAATTCCATTTTGTTACAAAATGTCTCTCACTGCCATTGTAGCCCATCCCACAACATGACAAATACCATAAATAATGTTCAATGAGACAATGACAACTAGGTGTCAAATTGTTTGGCTTCAGATGTTTGGAAACCACATTTTGATTCTCTCAGTCTCTGACCTCTGGGTAAAGTGCATTTTCATCATAACTTTTGATACTGCTGTGAACTCAGTGAGACTATTAATTAGCCAGATTTAAGAAAATACATTACTGAAGTAAAGTTATACAGAAATAATAACAGCAACACAGCATGTAAAGCAGTATATTTTTTGGAAATGTTGCTTTTGAACATGCTGAAATACTTTGAGTTTTCCCACCATCCTAAGCTTCAAACTCAGCATTAGAGGCATAAGAAAGACACTGAATCGACTTTCTAAAATTACTCTCACTGACCTGCTCCCTGGGAAAACTGCAACTGAACCAAACCCAGATTCCCAAAGGAAAGTGGTGCTGCTGAAGAGTTGATGGCTCCACAAAAAAGAAAATTCAGTGTGTGAAAAATCCGCTACAACCAATACACGCTGCACACATTGACACACACTTCTGCTCTGCTTCCCTCAACAAGGGTAAGTGCTATTTCTAGTAACATCACTACCCTTCTGTTCTGTTGTCTCCTGCTGTGTGTGTCTCTGTGTGCGTGTGTGTCCTTGCACCTGTCCAAGTCCGTCTCCTGTCAGGTCTAGTCGTCGTTTTCCATCACAACACACATCACATCAACACACACAGCTGTACATCAAAATCACTGGGTACTGAAATAATACTGTTCCACTAACATGAGCTGTAAAAACAAAAACATGCTGAGGGATGGCTAGACTTTAACATCTATATTATACTATACATGATCACTGTGTTGTAATAACAGATCCAGTCAGTGTCAGGCAACACTGATTGCAAATTATGTGTCACTTCTCCTTAAATATTACCCCAAGGGTTCTATTATCATCATCATCATTTGTTTTCCAGAAGGATTACAAGAACTACTGCACAGATTCTCATGAAGCCTGTTGGAAATCAAGCAATTAAACAGATTACATTTTGAAATAAATCCATAAAAAGGAGATGCTGTCTGTTTTTACTAACTTTAAATAAAACAATTAACAAAAAAAAAACAAATTACAAAGAAAAATGAACAATAAAGAACAAAAAAGAACTAAAGGAATAAAATCAATAGCATTCAAGGTGTTATTGTCAATCTGCTCCATGGATGGAACATACAGAACATCTGAAATGCTGTTTCTCTCTCATCTTATATAGCAATTGTAAAAGCACAAAATAATGAAATAGCGGTATAAACCAAAAATAGACACTCGGGGAATAAAAATCAAACTATGGACAGTCAAGACTAACATGTATGTATGAACAAAATGAACAGAATGATCCACAAATGAATGGAAAATTAACAAGAATTCGAATACATTTGAACAAAATAATCAATAAAATAATAAAAATCAATAGTCCTGGGGAAAAAAAAAAAAAAAACATTTTCACAACCCATTTTCAAGTCCTAAACTCAAGTTTGGAAAGAACACAAGTTTCATGAGCATGACAAATTAAGGTCTCATTGTCTAAATCCATTGCTTTTAAAAACCTGGAGACTAACTTTCTGCTTCTTTAATTTAATACATATTTAATCTGGTGTATTAGAAATTGATCCAAAAGTAACAGGTCATGATTACATTTGCCAAAGTTGCCTTAGAGTTTCAAAGTACATGACGTCAAAAATAAATATGTGTGATGACGATAATAATCACAGCACCTGGCAACATGTCTCCTCCCTCACTACACCACCTGGAATAACAAGGTCTGCTCTGGTTATTTACTCAGGCCGGGCTCGATACACAATCTTTGCCTTTTTCTGCAACGCCCTGCTCATCTCACATCATTCTCACCTGAAACATGCCCACGACAACCTCTAATGACACCAATCCAGTATTTGACACTCAGATTCACACAGTATGGCTACTATGTGAATTTATTCTTCTACCATTAAACATTAAGATCAGGGTCAGGCTGTAAAGGCTGAAGTGTAACATTCAGTGACCTCAATACCAAAAGGTTAATTACAAGCTGTGATTAATGTGTGAGCTGTTGAATAGCAAAAAAAAAAGAGACTGCTTATCAGACAGAGGATGATTAATAGTTCCACCATGATTTCATAACAAGGAACACGCATTAAGACAAATTTAATGCTATTTTGCAACTATGACTGACAAGCATCCTGCTGAAGTACACTTGAGCACAACTTGAAATTTGTTCTGGGATGATGTACATGCCATGTTTTTGTCAAATAGAGAGCATAAGTGTGACATAATCAAGTACAAAAAATTGTTACGGTACTGTATAATTAAAGAGTTTTCAGGCAGCTATACTAGAGAAAGACTCCTCTGACGAATGAAATTAGTGCTTACTACAAAAGGGAATTGCAATAATACAAAAATGATGCAAAAAAAAAAAACCCCAAATCATAGCAAAGGAGGATGAGAGTCATGACAGGGACTAGTTCTGTTTCTGATGGTGGCAACATAATTCTCAATATATAAATGCCAATATTTTATTTCAATTTACATTACAATGGTTTAAAGGTCTTCCCACTACATTAATACAACATGATGTTATGTTGGCTTTCCATTTCACAGCTTGCATTTCCTTTTACTGAATAAACTGAGTCAGTAGTTCTAGTTTTATCCATCTGTATGTCTACATGAGTGATGCGACAAAATGGCTGCTGCTATAGTTTTGAGTTGCCAGGTACCATTGCAAGCACGGATTGTAGAGCAGAGGATATGCCAAAGGAAATAATACTACTCTCACTGGACATCATAACATACAGAAAGGTCCTATCATAGAGAGAAGAGATGAGCAGATGTTACATTACCTGAAGATGGAGCCAAACCAACAGCACTGAAGCCTTTTTCAAGAAAACACAACCAAACTGATAACAGACCAGCAGCACTCAGCACAAAGATGCTGCTCATAAACACAAATGCAAAAGATCCCAGCAACACTTTAAAAGATAACAGCCTACTTCTCTTGGCAAGATGGTGCAAAAAATTCTCTACTGTAGCTGGACAAAACCCCTGCTTCTCTTGTACTGTACATAAATCTGAAATAGGTGCCTTTGTCTGCACGATTTAAACCATGAGAACACGGGACTACTTCTTTCTTTCCTTCTCCCTGTCTATATTCTCTTTCTCTCTTGGTTTTTTGGAAAGCTGTGCCTCCTGGCAGCTGCCCACTGTGTAAACACACAAAATACACGCTCACTCATGTTGGTCCGCCGTCTAGGAAAACTGTAGTAGTAGCTGAGAGCTGCATATTTGGCAACAGAGACCTATAATTGATATTATGATATAAAAGCTGCCCAGCCAAAAGCAAACCAAATCGTAGTCCTTATATGGCTTGTGTTCTCCTATTAATAGCTGGTGGCCAAAGTGAACATGGTCAATATTGACTTGGTTTCCAAGACACTGGATGAGGCATGTTAGGGGTTCCACCACTCTGCAAGTCATTCTCAATTAAAATAAATGTTATTAAGTTTATTTGCTTAGCACCCAAATCCATTTCACATGTAACGTTCCATACTGGGTTTTAGCCTGTTAAAACATACAACCACAAACATAATGTACATGTGTCAGACTGATGAAGAGACCTCCATGATGTGGGGCCTGCAACTCATCAAAATTCACCCGACTCAGCCAAGATTCCAATTATATATCAAAGGAAAGGTGGGAGAAGATGAAAAAACAAAAAGAGGAATTTGATACAAGGGACGATAGGGAAAAGCATTTGAATGGTAGAATTAGGAGGAGAGAAAGGAAGGTTGACATAAGGAAAATTGAAGTAGGTATCGCGGTGGAATTTAAGGTGTGAGTCATGCTGGTTTTAAGCAAGCTCATAAAACCGCATGAGGTTGAGTATGCACTCTTATTTTCCTGTTTGTAAGAGAGAGAAGCAGGGAGATAATGTGCATGCTGAAGGAAACACTGATGGCCTCTTGCTGTGCTGCTAAAAACTGATGTGCTCACTAAAAAATGGATACGACGCAACAGATGATAGCTTTCGACATTGACAAATCTGCGATGAAATATGGATAAAGCACATGAATTATAAACTTTGTTTTTTTTTTTTACCATGTTTGCTAGATGCATTCAGGGCTAAATAATATAAACTATGTTGTTAAGAGCAAATAAGATCGTAGTTTAGGACTAATTCATAAAATTTAAATGTAAACGCTCAGATGTTAAGACCATATACAAGTTTCACTGGTGTAAGGTTCATTCTGTGCCACAGCTTCGAATTAATGTACAACAAATATGACAAGTTAAACTTCATCTGCTCGTTCTATAGTTGTAGTTTGCATTTTGACAGCAGCCTTTTAACATGTAGTCTATATTTTTTAGTTTTCATTCTTATTTTTTGCAATTCTACTCCTGTTCATCATTTCCTAAATCTGCAGGTCTGTTCATGTTGATGTAAAGTGTTGAGTCACTGGGAAATTCTCCACCATCTCTACTACGCTCCCACTTACAGGTAATGTTTACTAAGGACAAAGAAAATACCACTGAACTCCTCGCACCTGGATGCAAAGAGAAGTTTACCTGCAGGGTAACTTGACTAAAAACTAAATATACAGAAAAAAAAAGAAAAGAAGCTCGAGTCTGGGGGAAATCCTGTGGTCTACAAAAAGAATAGGAAATAGGGTGAACTGCAAAACTGCTGTTTTAGCCAGGTAAAACTATCAGTCTTCATAGTGAAAGTCGATATACATGAGCCTCTGTAGTGCGTCTTCAAAGCTTCTCTTGTTACTACTTCAAAAAAATCAAAATATTCGCTGTCATGCCCAGTTGTTGGTATGACATGACTGAATAGGTTGTACCCTTCCCCTTTCCAAGAAAGTACCAAATTACAAATTGTTGCAACTTTGGACAAATTTGGGGTTTACTGACTCAGCTGACAATGCAGAGTGTTGTCTGGCTGAGTTCACATCAGATTACAACATGCCCGGGATATTGTCTCCTGATAGATATGGTCTCACTCAACAAATCTGCCTCCAGACGAAACTGGTTGCAAGGCAATGATGAATCACTTAACATCAAAGGCAGAGTGCGGCCAGCATATCTCATTTAATCTATCACTGTCATTATTACATCTATGTTGCCATGCCAACATCGATGTACTAAAGCCAAACATGACACAGTGCAGAATATCAATACAATTTTGTTGTGAATGTAATATAAAAGGTACTTATCACATCAAATGAAATGAATTAGAGCTTTGTATAGACTCTCCATTGGGAAAAAAATCTATGTTGTTTTTTTAATAATGAATGCCAGCATTTTAACCTCAAAGTAATCATTTATTTTTTAGTCATTAATCATCTGGCTTGCATGATATAGTTTAAGGTCAGCCTAGAGCACAAAATATATTAGCATTTTCACACCTGTCATCAAAGACAAAGGCTGCAAAATGCTGCATTATTTTAGTTGTACTCTTGTCGCATTACTCATGCATACAAAGAGTGACACCTGCTGTTAGGAAGGTGAAAGAATGCATTGCCCCTGGGAAACTTACTTCAGCCCATTTGCATCCAAACCACAAATAAGAAAATGTGGGGAATGGAAAAGGAAAAAGATCTACAAGGACATATTTGAAACATTAAAATAGTCTGAGTACAAAGAAACAGCATCAACTGTAGCTGATACCTGTGTTCCAAACTTCAAAAGGCAAACAACTACAAAATACACACCAACACACACAATCAAGCCCCACATACCTTAGTTGTGTTTTGAGCTCAGTGAAGCGTGGCCTCTTGCTGGGATCATATGACCAACACTTTGTCATCAAACTATAAAGAGTAGGAGGACACTGGGGGGGCATAGCCAGCCGCTCGCCATTCTCTATCCGCCCAATAACGTCATTGTTCTTCACGCCTTGGAAAGGCTTGATGCCATACATCAAGATTTCCCACATACATACACCTGTGCAGACAGAAAATTCATTCGGTTAGATAGAAAATGCAGCAACAAATCAAATCAGAAGCCTGTATGTATTATTGACCAGACAAAACTGTCAAAGAAATGAAAAGAGGAAGAAAACGGGAAACCTACCAAACATCCAGACATCACTAGCGGTGGTAAACCGTCTGAAGTTGATGGATTCTGGAGCCATCCATTTAATAGGTAACTTGCCTTTAGAAGCTGAGAGACAAGGATAAGGAGAAGTGTGTTACACTTGACTGATCAGTTTGATTCGTACAAGTCCTATGAATACTAATGTAGTATTCCTCCATATACTGTGTATGAGCAAAGAAGACACAAAGAGACACAAGTGTACATTTATGGCTGCTATTGTTACCTTTGTAGTAAGAGCTATCTTCCATGTATCGTGACAGACCAAAGTCTCCTAGTTTTACACAGTCGACCGTAGATACCAACACGTTTCGTGCGGCAATGTCCCTGAAAAGGAGACAACCACAGTAAAAGCAGGAATAATCCATCAAAAAGGCAAACCAAGAAATCCAGGCTGCAAACAGAGTGTCACTGCACAACAGGAAACATAGAGACAAAGATAGACTTCCTCTTAAAATGTGACAAAACCACAAACATCAGAGTGGAATACTTCAGGAAATTTGATTTGCAGAATTGCTAAAAGATGAAAACATTCACTGGGAGAAGCACTGGCTGCTTACCAATCTACTCAATATCTGACTGCATGTGACAAACTGAGGAATACAGAACACCACTAATTGTGAAAATGATCATGACACAGCCTGTCACACACAAATCACTCTTTTCTTGTTTGTTTTTTTATTTCATTCCTGCCAATTAAACATTCAAGTGAACTGACCTAAACTGAATGAGGAGGATTGTTAAAAGTTTACTCTGTCATTCTACTTGAGTAGGGTCACACAATTATACACATTACAGTAGTAATTGCTTTATCAACCTATGCAATGATATAATTGCAAAAGGTTACAATTTACGAAATCAGCGACTGGAGGTTTTAGTGATCCAGGTTGCAGCAATGGGAAAAAACAACTTCTGTGTTCTGGTGATAGGTCCTGTGCAAAACATCCTGAACAAGGTCACAATTTTCTTTTGAGTTTTCAAGATTCCGGCAAGTTTTTCTGTATTTTTACGCCAATTTCTACATTTTACTTGGCATTTCTTAATGAGTATTGTGTGCATTTTCCTTGACAAGTACACAAAGCACCTTAGATCACTACTGCCTTACTGCCCTTAATAATTGCAATACTGTATAACTTTTCAGCAAATTGTGTAGCCCTCCAATTATGATTGACTCAATAATTTTCAAGAACAGCGTGACTATAACTGGCCACATTCCATATTTTCTAGTAATGCGGGTTTACTATGGTGAAGATGCCACGTATGTACCTGTGCACAAAGCGTTTGCTCTCCAGATAGGCCAGTGCTGTGCTGAGTTGGTAGGAGTACAGGATGAGAGTGGCCAAATCCAGACTGTACTTCCTCACCTGAAGGAACGAACGTAACTGTGGAAAGAAGAGAGAGAATAACATCATTTTACATCACAGCTGCCTGGGCAGGAACACGCATGTGGTCCTTGTTGGCAGAGCGAATGGGTTATAAATGTAGGTTAATCCTTGAGTGCTCAGACGCATGCACAGATCCGCAGAAATCAACATACAGCCAGACACAGAGGGCGTACCTCTCCAAGTGTGCAAAGCTCCATGATGATCCAGACTGGATTTTCTGTGATTACTCCCATCAGCTTTACAATATGGGGATGGTCAAACTGGCGCATGGTCACTGGAGATAAGAAAAATATACAGAACATCTTTACTAAGGGGATTTTCTCCTGCAAAGTCCTAAAGATTAACTGCTGGTTCCACATAATAAGACAAACACACGAACAATGGCTTACATGCTTCTTGGAGAAACTTTTCTCTGACACTGTCAGACGTTGAGTTCTTACACGTCTTCACTGCAACAGACAAAGCTGGGTTCTCCTGCAAGGTACAGCCAAACAAGCAACATCATTACCATTTACATATAGTATAAATGATGGCCTATAATGATCCTTAAGTCACAAGCACATATGTTCCTTTATTCATAGATGTCAAAATTTTATTCACAGCTACACCTTCAGAAATCAATTTCACCTCACGTTTTAATGCAGAAATAATCTTTGATGTTCTCTTGAAGTGTGGAGTGATTAATGCTATATACTGTGTGCCTCACTCCCTGAAATCTAGTATTCAAATTGTAGTTTTTGATGGGTTCAGTGTAAAAAGAGGCAGAGTAATGACATACCGGGCTGATGTAGACTCCTTGGTGGACGTCTCCGAACTGACCCTCACCTATGCAGCGTCCTAACTCGATACGATCCCGCTGAATCTCATAGTCTCGTGCTAAATACACAATACACACAAACATGAACACATACAGACACCAACACACAAATGAAGAGAAACATTACAACTTCAGATCACAGACACAAATATGCTCCTAAGTTTGGCTCTACATTTACCAAGATTGTCAGAGAGCTTTACAAAGCAAAGGGCTTCTTAATTTTACGGCCTTGAAACTGATTTTGTGGATTAATCCTCTTTTAAGCACTAATCCACTAAACACATCCACACTGCTACTCTGACAAGCCCGATTTTGCATCATTCAGCAAGGCTCAACATCAGCATCATGCAACAACAGCATCAGCAAACCACAGCCAGACATACTATGTAACACAGACACTAACACTGAACGTAAATATGAAAACAAATTCTACACTGAAACAAATATAAAATGGATAAAGTCAGGCTCTTTGAACAAACCAATTTTCCATTTGTAGGAGAAATGCACCTTTCAGTTAAAGTTAATTGCACTGGAATCAAAAGGTGTGTTACATTTCGGTTGTTGAAAGGCTGGTGGTTTGCTTTGCATGATACTGTTGACCTGACTTTGTCCATTAAAGCTGTACATAGAACAGAAAAGTACACAAAGCTGTAGATGTTATTTTAAAGGGTTTATTATACAAATCGCTGACTTCTTTTATAGTGTTTACTCAGAAAGCCAAGCGCATATGCGATAATTATAGACAAACAGTCAGGATCAGGGCTAAATGTGGATATGGGATGCAACATACCATAACAAAAACGTATAGCTGGCCATAATTAATGCCTGCATAAAGCTGGCCCATGTAACTTGATCATCAGAAGTCATGCATTACATTTTAACAATGCATTGGGACTGGTCTGCCTTTAGTGGTTTGGGTTTTAAATGTTTAAGTATATATCCATAAACATATATCAATGTGTTTAAACTTTACAGTGCAC
Organism: Pseudamia nigra; assembly: GCA_029823295.1. Lineage (NCBI taxonomy): Eukaryota > Metazoa > Chordata > Actinopteri > Kurtiformes > Apogonidae > Pseudamia > Pseudamia nigra. The sequence goes on from JAQQAE010002082.1 coordinate 21,070, forward strand.
TTCCTCATCCAGGCCAAAGTCATAAATAGTTAAATGCTCTCGCTGAACTTTCCTGGTTCTTAGTCTGCAAGGCAAATGTGTGCTTCTGAATGGTTTTGAGGGACGGTTTGTGTTTAGCATGTAAAATATTCAAAAAGATCAATTTCTAAACCCCGAGACTCAGTTCTGCAGCTATCACCCACAGCATGTCAAACATTAACAGAGGGGGGTCAAATCAACAGGGAACAGAGAGTGAAATAAATCTTGAATTTTGTTTTACAGTTGCAAGCAAACGTAAAATAAGGATCACAATCACCAAATCAAAGAGGCATCACAATACAACCAGACTTATGTTCCACTCATTACCTTGATCTAGTCCATAGTATTCTGGGAAAATGAGTTAGTAATGGGAGACAGACATAAATAACTAGCTGTGAGAACAAAGATCCAAACATGTTTAAAGTAGTATTGTTGTTTATTTCAGTGCCACTTCAGTAATGCAGTTATGTCAGGATTTATTATATCACAAAAAATATATAGCCTGTGTTTTGTTTAGTAAGTATTAGTAGGTTTGTGTTTTGTGAGTAGGTTTGTAGAAATAGTACACTTTTTGTCACAAGGTAGGTATTACAACATAAGCAAAACTTCATCAGCTACATCCCTCTATCCCTATCTTACTAAATATTTACCAACCGTATCATTAATTTAGATGAAATTCATGCAACATGTTTAAGATATTTGTTTATGGCACAATATTGTAATAGATTCTTTGATATATTGCAGTGTGAAGATCCATTCTTTCATGTGCTGTTTGACCACTGTGCCTTAATTTTATCGTACGCTCTTGTGTAACTGTAGTTTCTATAAATTATAAATGGTCAAAAAGCAAAGACATGTTGCATTTTGGCTGCATGGAACAACATGTCCTTATGACATCCAGACAGCATTTTGAGGCATCTCAAAATTGTATTGATTTTTGAGTATTCTTACAACTTTTTATGTTATTAAGATCTATGGCCCTGCTGCACATTTCTTCCATGTTAAGATGGCATTGCCTCAAAATGTTGCCTATGCAAGGTGCTAAATATGAATAACGGTCCTATAGCTGGTGGACAGGCACTACTCAGCAGCAACAGCAGCACAGCAGGCCTCCTTTATGTCACCTTTTATTATGAGATAGTGGTTTTCTTTATTTTCATTATTTCAACATTGAAGATATCCAAACTGTGAAAGTACCTGTATGGAAATATGTAGTAAACAATTAAGTGTTTAACTCTGTCAGATGTTAAACAAGACTGGCTCTCATGTCTCACCCAAAGCAAGGATGACAAAGAGCTACAGTGGATCTCAAAAGTCTACACACCATTGTTCATATGCCAGGTTTTTGTGAGGTAAAAAGGTGACACCAAGATAAATAAATTCAACAACAGTGACATTACGAAGAACAGGACGTCCGTCCAAAATTGATGATGAGACGAGACAAAAATTGGTCAGGGAGGCTGCCAAGAGGCCGACAGCAACATTGAAGGAGCTGCAAAAATTTCTGGCAAGTACTGTCTGTGTAGTACATGTGACAGCAATCTCCCATCTTCTTCATATGTCTGGGCTGTGGGGTCGGATGGCAAGACGGAAGCCTCATCTTGCAAAGAAAAACATCCAAGCCTGGCTTCATTTTGCAAAAAGACATTTGAAATCTCCCAAACACAAAAATGTGTTATGGTCTGATGAAACCAAGGTTGAACTTTTGAGCATAATTCCAAAAGGTATATTTGGTGCAAAAACAACACTCCTCATCACCAAAAGAACACCATGCCTACAGTGAAGCATGGTGGTGGCAGCATCATACTTTGGAGATGCTTTTCTTCAGCTGGAACTGGGGCCTCAGTCAGGGTGGAGGGACTTACAGTATGAACAGTTCAAATACCAGTCAGTGTTGGCACAAAACCTTCAGGCTTCTGTTAGAAAGCTAAAAATGAATAGAAACTTCATCTTGCAGAACGACAACGACCCAAAGCACACATCTAAATCAACAGAAGAATGGTTTCACCAGAATAAGATTGAGGTTTCGGAATGACCCAGCCAGACTCCAGACCTGAATCCGATCAAACATCTGTGGGGTGATCTGAAGAGGGCTGTGCACAGGAGATGCCC
>JAQQAE010002083.1:0-23198 GCA_029823295.1 Pseudamia nigra
AAAATTTGTTGTCCGATGCAAATTTTTTGCAGATTTTTTCTTTGTTATCCGAATTTTTTGTTGTCAGAAGCGTTTGTTACCATTTGTTTCCAGTAGGCAGCACAGAACAATGAAATAACAAAGACAGTTATATACGTATGTATGCATCTACTAGGTAAGTCAAAGCAATCCAGTCAGAACCTAAATAAAGCCTTTCCCCGTATACAGGCTATCACAGCTTCTCTTTACAACCACTAATGACACTTGTCCCGGAAACAGTCTTGCCATCTATCCCAAAAACTGAAAGGATGGAGAGGTGTAGTGGTTGGTAAATATGGCAAGTTTCAACTAAATTGGTTCAGCCATTGTCAGGTTGTCATGGTTTGTCTTGACAACCACGAGTGCCACCTGTCTCAGTTTCAACAACTATCCCAAAAATTTAAATGAACCTCTAGAATGCTTTTGAGTTATTGCATCTTTTCTTGTAATAAGCAGCAAGTTGTGACAATGTTGTACTGTGTCAATAACTACTTGTGCCACCGATCAGAAAGGTGGTAGGATGGAGCTCTTTAAGTCATCAACACCTATGACAAAATGAACTGACTCAGCGATTGTCATGCTAAGGAATGAAACCAATGAATCATGATAATTTGCATACTTTTGGGGGTGAATTTGTTCATTTTGTAACTTATTTTAAATTAATTTGTTCATTTTTTTTTATTTTTTTTAAAATAAATTTTGTTTCTTTTAGGTTGTTTTTTCTTTTTAATTTTCCTTTTTCCTCATTTTGCTCATAGTGTTGCTTATTTTGTGACTTTTTATTCAATTGCTTGACTTCTTGTTCATTTACTCGATTGTTTTCTTCCTTTTTGCTTATTTTGGTAATGTGTATTATGTTAATTTTACAATTTAAGTTACACATAAACCTTGCTTTGCTAAAAGGGAAACAATAAAAGCCAATAAAAGAAATATTAAGACACATATGCTGCCCCTGGAATTATCATCATTACTTATTGACATGTGGAAAAGAATGATAACTCAGTGTAATTCATAATATGGTTAACAGCAGATTTGTTTACTATTCTTTGAATCCAGGCTGGAAAAAGACCTGCACTTTGCATAAAATCCTTTTACCACCGCAAACTCAAAATGATATGTTGTGAAGACATCGTTCAGCTAATTTAGAGTTGCATTTGTTTCCAAGCTTGCCTAATTTAAATTCCCACCCCAGCAACTCAGTGTCAGCAGCCGGCGGTCCATCATTATCCTGACAAACCATGCACAGTTAAACACATACTATCTCGGTTCATTTTAGATCAACTCCACTGATTCAATCAACATGTGCCTTCTGAACATGGACATTGACGTCAGTGCCTTTTATTTGATTTTTATTTGTATTTTCGTGAATATTGGACTCTGAAAGCAATCTTTTCCTATGTCTGCTCTCACTTCCTGCCTGAAGAAGCCACCAGTAATCACTATGTTTTGGTATTAGGTGCACACTGATCATGTGTTTTGAGAAATTCAGCTTGCATAGTGACACTTTTATCACATTTTGGCTGTTCATGCACAATCTGGAATTACATTTTTGTGTTTTCAGGATTTTAATTAAAAACAATGATGAGTGAAACTAATGCTGCATTGAATCAGGAAAATGTGAAACTTCCTGTACTAATAATGACAGTCTATATTTAATTGTAGATAAAACTGTTAAAACTGTTTGAAGCTCTTTTTAACACAATGATTATTTTGCCCATTTGTTGTTCATTGTTTCAATTATTATGTTGACTTTAATTTATTATTTTATTCATTCTTATTCATTTTGTTTAATTTGCTCTTTTTTATTCTTTAATTACCTTATTCATTTTTGTTCACGTTTTTTTTATTATTTGCTCTCTGGAATTCATTTGTGTTTTTGTGGATTATTTGGTTCATATGTGTTTGTTTTCTTGATTGTGTGCTTGGATTTTTAACAGTTTTAAAAAAAATAATTTTGTTCATGTGTTGTTCCATTCAAAGACTGATGATGGATATGGTGTCAACTCTCCCTGTAGCCACTCACAGTCCTGGAGCTGGGCCTCAAAAAGCATGTTCTCACCAGAACATAATGATAAAGGCGACATCTGTAAAATCACAGACTGTATATACAGAATTAGTGGACAGACTAACCCAGCAAGTCTTCCAGTTGAACCAATCAAAACGGTCATTTGTTGATTCTTTCAAATATGATGTTTGGTATTATTGCCTCTGCCACAGAGGTTATGTTTTTGCTTGCATTGGTGTAATTATTAATTTATCTGTGTAAATTATGAACGGATTTGGATGGAATTTTTGGGATAGATCAGAAATGGCACAAGGACCAATCAGTTAGAGTGATCTGGATCATTCTGAATTCTTCACCATTGTGAGATAGGACAAAATTCAGCATTTGTCCTTGTAACACCAAATGTGCTCACGGATTTGACGTATGTTCAACATCTATGGAGATCATGGAAATATAATTTTTTGATAATTTAACTATTGAACTGGTAATGATGCAGTGGTATGAAAAAGTTTAGGCACCCCTGACAATTTCTATTTTTTTAATTTATAAATCAATAGGTGTTTGGATCAGCAATTTCATTTTGATCAATCAAATAACTGATGGACACAGTAATATTTCAGCGGTGAAATGAGGTTTATTGGATGAACAGAAAATGTGCAATATGCTTCAAAACAAAATTAGACCGGGCATAAATTTGGGCACCTCAACAGAAAAACCACATCAATTTTTAGTAGAGCCTCCTTTCTCAAAAATAACAGCCTCTAGGTGTTTCCTATTGCCTCTAATGAGTATCTGGATTCAGGTTGAAAGTATTTCCTCCTTTCAAAACATCTCCAGTTCAGTTAGGTTTGATGGTAGTCAAGTATGGACAGCCTGCTTCAAATCATCCCATAGATTTTCAATGATATTCAGGTCTGGGGACTGGGATGGGCATTCCAGAACATTGTACTCGTTCCTCTGCATGAATGTCTGAGTAGATCTTGAGCTGTGTTTTAGGTCATTGTCTTGTTAAAATATCCAGCCCCCGCTTAACTTCAACCTTGTGACTGATTCTTGCCCATTATTCTCAAGAATCTGCTGATATCGGGTAGAATCCATATGACCCTCAACTTTAACAAGATTCCCAGTACTGGGACTGGCCACACAGCCCCACAGCATGATGGAACCTCCACCAAACTTTTCTCTGGGTAGTACCTGTTTTTCTTGTAATGCTGTGTTCTTTTGCTGCCCTACATATCACCCCTTATCATGACCAAATAACTCTGGCTTGTCCAAATGTGCTTTTGTATACCTCAAGTGATCCTGTTTGTGGTGTGTGTGCAGAAAAGGCTTCTTCCACATCACTCTCCCATACAGCTTTTTCTTATGCAGACTGCTCTGAATTGCTGAATGATGCACAGTGACACCATTTGCAGCAATCTGGTCTCTGGAGGTGGTCTGTGGGTTGTCTTTGATCACTCTCACCATCCTTGACCTTTGCCTCTCTGATATTTTTCTGGCCTGCCACTTCTGGCCTTAATAAGAACTGTGCCTGTGGTCTTCCATTTCTTCACTGTGTTCCTCACAGTGGACACTGGCAGCTGAAATTTCTGAGATAGCTTTTTGTAGCTTTCCCCTAAACCATAATGTTCAACAATCTTTGTTTTCAGGTCATTTGAGAGTTGTTTTGATGCCCCCATGTTGCTAATTTTCAGAGGAGAGTCAAGGAGAAGAACAACTTGCAGTTGGCTGCTTTAAATACCTTTTCTCATGATTGGATCATACCTGTCAATGAAGTTTAAGGCTTAACAAGTTCACTAAACCAATTTTGTGTTCCAACTAATCAGTGCTAAGTACTGTAGTTTCAGGTTTTCAAATCAACAAAATGACAAGGGTGCCCAAATTTATGCACCTGTCTAATTTTGTTTTGATGCATGTTGCACATGTTCTGTTCATCCAATAAACTTCATTTTGATCCATTTTTATTATTATGCACAGAAACTGAGCAAATGGAGGGCACCACAGTGGCAGCTTTAACTTATTTTCACTTTGGCCTCATTGTGCAACCCTTGTGTAATTCCCAAAAATAGGTTCTGCAGTAGGGGGCAGAAGGTGAACACTAGTTCATATGTACTGTACTGGGTTAAACAGAAGCTTTTTTTCATCTGCGTCAATGAGCAGCCTTCCATTCAAAATAAAGGGCATGATTTTGGAACTGCAGGGGGTTGAACTTCCCCTTAACCATGCTTCTTCTTTTTCTTCAAGTTCATGAGAATTCAGTCTCATCATATATGGTGTTGAACTTTCTGATAGAGATGGGGATGAACGCTCTCCTGTAACGTTCAGTTTTGCAGTGTAGCAATGTTGTCTACTGCAGCTGCTCCTCCACTAGGACAGAACGAGGTGAAGAAGATGGTCTGGGTTGTCCATGATGTCCTCCAATTTCTTCTGTGTGCACCTGTCCACCACAGAGTTGTATTTGAAGTTCAATGCGTAGAGTGAGAATGCAAAGGGAGCCAAAACAGTCCCTTGTGGAGCTCCAGTGCTGCTTATTACTGTCTCAGAGACACAGGCCCCCAGCCTGACAAATTGTGGTCTTCCTGTCAGGTAGTCTGTGATCCAGGAAGCAAAGGAGGCATCGATCCCCATCCCTTTAACCTTGTCTCTGAGTGTGTAGGGTTGGATTGTATTAAATGCACTTGCCAAGTCAAAGAACATAATTCTCATATAAGCACCAGCCACCTTCAGATGTGAGTAGGCCCATTGGTGAATGTAGAATGTAATGAAAACACAATTATAAGTTTAATAGTCAATTCCTGTCTGCATTCTACACACTTCACTTTTAAGTCTTAAACTTTAAATCAGCAGCACTAAGCTGCTTTTTCCTCCTTTCAATTTTCTCTGGGAAACCGGAAATACATTTGAATTTTCTGCCTGATTGTTTTATATTAGCTTGTTAACATGAAGATTCCTGTCTTGGCGCTGAGACAAATTAAACCTTTAATCATACATAGCTAGATGTCATAATGAATATGTAGGAGGTGGTGTTGGGGAAGGCCTGTGCGTCATAATGTTTGGGTTAAACCAAGGACTTTGAGAGGTTGCATTTGCTATGTACAGTGTAGATCAATGACAACAGCATGCACCTGATGTTTCGAATAGCTGCCCACAACCACACACAAACCACCTGCACCCACACCCCCCCCCCACACACACACACCCACACACACTGAGATACACAAATCACTTAACAATACTTACTAATTTTTAGGTGTTAATTGTTTGAATGTAAAAAAGGCAACTTGATGTTGTGAGAAGTTAAAAAAAATAGTGATCTAATATATTTGATTGTGCATTACACTGAATATGACACACTTTTCTAATGTTGAATCTAAAAGCTTCACTTAAACCAAAATAGACCGTAGAGCATAATTACTGAGTAGTTCTTAATCATACTGTTTTTATTTTCTCAACAGGTCCAAGTGGGCTGAAATGTTTACTTACAGCTTTTTACATTACAAAACATATTAATCCTCAGAGCACAGGGAGATGGATGGATAGGAATATAATATTTAAAATTAATTTACAGAAGTGATATTTGCTGCCTGCCCTGACAAGGAGGTTCAAACTGATGGTTACAGTATATTTGCTCTTTTAAGTTTAGGTATAATCAGTCATTCATCTTATTGTTATACTGTGTAACCATCATTTACTATGTGATGTCTCTTTTCGTCCTTGTAACAACAACAGTGTGCTTAAGACAATTTTTTTCTGTTTTAGACAATTACCCGAGAGGTTAGTACATATACAGTAGCTATAGTCACCACATCCTAAATGCCGAAGTGCATAAGAATGTCTTTGATTAAGCAACTTTTACTTTTCACTTTTATTAAGCAAAGGTTAATTCAAGTCCATATTGTGTACCACACAACCCCAGACATTAGCAGTCAAATAAAGTGGGTTAGTAAAATTCAGGTCAAGTCCCATTATGTACCTATGATGGTCACACCTGCAACCACTCACACAAATCAATTTGTACCTCTCTTTTCCAGGTCCCTGCTGGGCGGCACAGTGTGCTTCATGTTCACTATATGGAAGTGATTTGAGAACAGTAATGATCAGCCTTCCCACATTGTCCAACGTACTGTAAAGTGGCAGTTTGTTACCAATACTAGTTTCTGTATCTCACAAGTAACTGAATTGCTTTATCAATTTCTGCATTATAAATATCACCTACTAGCAGAAAAAGTAATTTTTGCATTGTATGTAAATATCTGCATTAAAATGTGATAGTATTAAGTGTTATTTTTGTGACAACATGATAGCTTTTAAAGTTAAAACATGAAAATGTTGCTCAAATGTTCAGGGGGATGCCAAAGCTGACACTTGCTGCTGGAAGAAGTCCATTAATTTACTAAATAATTACTGCCCCTGAATATGAGGTTGTGGTCATGGACGCAGATACGTTCCAACTTACAACCTCACTGTTATATGTCACCATGGGTTGTATATATCAGTGGACAGGATATCCACAATGTCATCCAGTCTGACCCCTTCCTGGTTAATATTTTGGAGCCAAACACCACAAGTATCTATATTTGGTTAAATGGGGTGAAGCTGCAACGGTGCAGGGTCAGAGCCTTTAGGGTAAGCTAATGCTAAACACCACATTACTGATTGGAAATCATCATCAAGTGCCGTATTTTCCGGGTGATATGTTGCTCCAGTATGTTAGTCGCATGAACCAAAAAATGCATAATGAAGAAGAAAAAAATGTGTATTAGTCGCTCTGCAGAACAGGTCGCATCTGTTTGGGGAAGGTGAGCCAGGGAGAGCTCGCGACTCGTCTCCTCTAGTGGCTGTCAGTGTGTCAAACACTCTATAGTCGAATTTATTTAAAATACAAGTCGCTCCGATGTATTTGTCGCTCCCCTCGCCAGATTATGCAAAAAACTGCAACTTTTAATCCGGGATAATACGGTACTGACAAAGTCATTTTCCAATTGTTAGTGTAATCTCTTAACTATAGTTAGTTGTCAGTTAGAGAAAAAGCGTTTTATTAAATAAACAGACTCGGGTGAGTGGAGCCATCATACAAGCCCGTGAATCAAAGCCCAGCACTCCATTCATTTGACAGACTATTTCCCATAATATCTTAATAATAGAGCAATAAAAAATAAAGATGGATGACCACATCACTGAATGGAGAGTCCCAATATAATGACTGGAACCATGATGACACATGACAAAAAAGAATCCTTCATTTAATATTTTTTGAGGGAAATACTATGTAACACTATGGGAGCCAAGACTTTTTGGAGTCAAATGAAGGTTGCTCCAGCAGCTGGCAGCAATACTACAACTTATTGTGTTATTTCATCATCATCCGCATTGCAGAACCCCGGTCCTTGTACACTGGATGTCACTTGATATTATACAATTAATCTTTAGAGTCCAGATTTTTCCACAGTGTATGAGGAAGTGGCAGCTGTTTGCTTTTACAGTTCCAGTGGCTGTCAAGTGAGAGAGATGTTCAGGGTGTTTTAACTGCAAGGATGAGTTCAGAATGGAGGAAAGAATAATTATCTTGCCCACAGTTTAACCTTAACAACATCCTCATGAAACTGGCGTACCTCAGTGACATGGCTCACAAAATTTACTGACTCTAATTGCAGAAAACCATCTCACACATGCACAGTGTGCAAACAAAATTACATAACAAGAAAATTGGACATGTGGGAGCAGTCAGTGAAAGAGGAGTATATAAAATAATTATGAACATAATGAGATTTTTGAGGTCACCAGTCTGTAGAACACGGTGTCCCCGTGCATGAAAACTCTTTTCACTGCCCCACGGAAGCATTTTCAGAGGTATTTTCTGAGCAACATTCTGCAAATACAATAGGACTGGATCAGAGACCCCACTGAATGCAACACCTCCTGCTGACCTCAGCACAGCACCTTTGATTCAACAGTGAGCCTGCAGGTTGAGAGCAACACACTGGCTGCCTGTTGGATTGGAGTGGAAAGGACTTCCCACTGCTATGCATGAGGGTTCTGTTTCCTTTTGCCAGATTGTACCTCTGTGAAATTTTTCCACTCTTATTTCAATCAAGACAAACCTGAACACTGCAAATGAACAAAGAGGGGCAGGAGCTGTATCTCAGATTTGAAAAGGACAATGAAGATATTTGTACCTTCAAAAGGGGCTGTCACATAACTGTTGTTTTGTCAGGTCCATTGTGCATTCAGTCCCTTTGTGCATGTTCTGTTTGTGTCTGCATGGATTCTCTCTAGGCACTCTGACTTTCTCCAACATCCAAAAACATGTGCAAGACAAGTCACTTTATGAATGGTTGCCTGTCTGTGTACGTCAGCCCTGCAGTGAACTGGTGACTCATCCAGGGAACGTGAGCCTCTCCCCTGAAATCATTCAAGCTGCGATAGGCTCTACCCTCTCAACCTTTGGAAGGATAAATGGATAGAAAATGAATGAATGGCTGAAAATTATAGTGTGGACATGTTAACACACATATAAAGCTTTATTTACTGTGTCAAACAATTCTTAGGTTTATTTACAAGTTGGGTAACCTTTGTATGATTAAATGAATATAACGAATATGACATGAATTTATTTAACAAAGGAATTCATGTTAACTTGGTGAAGACTTGACATAAACCAGAAATTAACACAATGATGTACAGAGATTTTTGCTGGGTATTTGATTAGTTAACATGCCCGGAAATATAGGTTTTTATTCAACCTATTCAACCTGACTGAATCATTATGAAATATGTTGAATGACAATAAAATGAAAACAGACTGTTATCACAGATGAAAAGTGCTGACAGCATCACGGCAAGACAAAACGCTTTCATGCATAAAATTTAGGAGAGAAGTGCTTTCAACATGTTGGATCTCTGGGTGATGTGAGAAGCCACTAATAAATTGCTCATCACATGAGATATCTCCCCAAATGTGCATTTTAATCACACACATTAATGTGCTAACTAAGTGCTCTTATTCTCCTTTAAAACCAGCCTCACGAAATATGCACTTTCAAGTTTCATAAGAGGAAAAAAAGGAAATATAGAGATACAGAGGTCAACACATTCATATTTTATCTCTTTTCTCTTTTACTGACACTACAGTGTAATATCAGCTATACAACAGATTAGACATTGGCCAAAGTGAAAAAAACTTCCCTCAATGGTGGACTTGTTTTTTTTCTTTTTTCTTTTCTTTTCTTTTCTTTCCTTTTTTTTGTTTTTTTTTTTACCTTTTTCATGATTGACTGTTTAAGAAGATATTGATTTTATGAAGAATGACGCTGCTGAATATGCAATGTGGGAAGACTTCCCCCTTCCATGGAGTCTGCAGTATTAACTGTACATTAGCTGAGAACCTTGTGTTTTGGGCATTTTTGCATCCACTAGGTTTTTCTAGACACAACTTCAAACGCAGGATGAGGTGGCAGCTTCACTGCTGGATGGCACTGAATCCTAAAAACTGCTCCTTTAATGTCCTGGTGCATAAGAGCAGATTCTTAGAAATCACGGTAAGGTGAAATTTCAAAAAACAGCTAAGATGTGTTGTATGAGTATATTTTTGTTACCCTGTGTACATTTTGTTGCCCTGTTTTCAACTACCTTATTATTTTACTCATGTGTGATAATTTTTGTTTGTTATTTACTTTTCATTTTTTAATGTTGTTATTTATGTTTGTGTATTATTTTTCTCATTATTGTTTATTTTCTTGTGTATTGTGACTTGCCTTCTTTAGTTCATTTTGCTGATGATTTTGTTCATTTTTCATCCATTTTCATTCAGTTGATTTATTATTTTAGTCTTTTTTTGCATTTGTTTGAACAATATGTTCATTATTTTGCTTAGGTTTTATCTTGTAAGATTTATATTTTAAAATTTCTCATGTTTTTTATCTTTGATCAATTATTACATTATTTGATTTTACTGATTATTTGCATCAGTTTTGTCTTTGTGTTGATCTAGTGCTGATTTTGCTCATTTTGATTTATTATAATGTTTTACTTCCACCTTCGGCCAAAGCCACAGGAGCTACTGTGGTCCTGGAGCTGGAGGTTGCAGACCCCCGATATAGTCACGGTAAGGATCTAGATTTGTGACTATTACAAATTCAAATGGTATAAGACTGGAGTTCCTAAACTAAATTAATACTTCTCTACATAAATGCTGCTTCAGATGTTATTTTGCAAATAATATGAATTCCTTTTCCATGGCATGAGGTTATCAGTTTTATTAGGTTTAGAACATAATGCTATTCTCTAAAAGGCCTGAGATCAGGGATTTAATGTCAGAGTAATTTTAATGTTATTTTGTGATTTGCTTTTTGTGTTTATTTTACTGCAGTGGCAAGTTTCTTTTCATTATTAAGAATAAGTGTTATACAAAGGTGTTAAAGTTATTTTTTCAAAATACTAGCAATAAGCATAAAAACCACAGCTCAAAAAACAGAGTGCAGTCACGGTGACCCTCACATGGTATCCTCCAGCTCTTGTTCCACGGACAGAGCTGAGGAATGGAATAGAAATGAAATAAGCACGTGACTTTCTTAGCTACCTGTAAGAATGCTCAGTTTGTGATTTACTGGTCCCAGCAGGAGACCCACCATTAATCATCAAGCAGCAGGTTATCATCTTAAGTAGTCCCAACGTTGGGACATCAGAAACATAATCTCACAATTTTTGGAATTCAAGCAACCCCAATGAACCGTTGGATAACAAACTATGCTGTTACAGGTGAGCCAACATTACTCTGTTGTGCTGCATCAATATTCCAACAGTGGAGTTGGTATCTTGCAAGAAAATGCCATAATTTACAATGTCACACAAGGATGTAAAGATTCATATTTATAAAATACCAACAACATGCATAAAGCCACTGTTAAAAAAAACAGGCCCAATCAAGAATGAACACATTAAACTAAATTATTAACAACAGTAAGTAAAAGGCAGTGTTGGGTAGCATAAACAGAAACAATACTCAAGTTAAAGTACTGTTATTCCCTCCCCCAAGGAGTGGCAGGGGTTATGTTTTGCTGGCATTTATCTGTCTGTCTCATAGTTAGTTGGTTACTTAGTTAGCAAGATTACTCAAAAAGTAATGAACAGATTTTGATGGAACAGTTGACAGAATTTTGGTGGTGATCCAGATCAGCATCTCGGCACACAGTGGGCGTTTTTTGTGCTGGGCTGAAGGCATCTCAGCCTTTAGAACTGAGCTGTTCTAAAGACAATCACTGCTCATTTTCCAAGCAATCACAATGTAGTAGGGATGGGACATAGAAAGTAAACACTAAACTTCTCTGCACCATGATGGAGGGGAAACTAACTGACAACTCAAGGCGTGTGGTTTTCCTTCTGTCGACAGGATTCAAAATTTGGTTTGAAGACATTTCGCTACCTACCCAGGAAGCTTCTTCAGCCAAATTTCCAGTCCAGTTGACAGAAGGAAAACCATATGCCTTGGATACCATGACCTGGATGAGTGAGAATTTTCACAGAAAAATGACAACTCAGTTTATGATCTAACACTGAAGGATTTCCATGATTTTATGAAGGAAGCAAACGTCCAGAACATCCATTACAGCTTGAAATGTTACTGTGGGAAAAGGACATTTTTACGTGTAGCAGTGATGCAGCCACAGATGCACCTCCAACTCCCATTTAATCTTTGCACATTTTGCATCTGATTTTGTTCATTTTTGCTCATTTTTTTGCTTGCATATTATTTTACATGAAAAACAGTAAATGTACTTGAGTACTACACACCTCTGGTAAAAGCAGACTAAAAACATGCTGAAAATATTGTAATGCAATAAAATACAGCCACCACAAATAACATGAAAACTGCAGCATATAGAATGAATAAGAAAAAAATCAAATTCACTTTGGCTGTTTTACTTCCATACGGCCAAAACTACTGAGACAAAGTTCAACCTGAAGACTATTTCTTAAAAGTAACTTCTCAAATACTCCAATAAAAACACACAAGGAGCAGAGAGAGGAACTGAAAAGTTTGGGTGATCCTGTTGGAGTGTCCTCGTGGCCTTTTGTTCTTCAACTGTGGCATTAAGCTCCTCACACGACTCACTTTGACACGTGGCCCTTCCTTTAGCTGTAAATAAGAAAGGCACTAATTAGATCTCATCTTAAGCTGAGCATGTCAAAACACACATTTAAGGACTGATTACATTTTTTTTCACTTATCTCAATCGTGCATTGTATCAGTGTCTCAGTCACCTCACTGGTCCTCTGGGCACAATGTCTCCAGTCTCGTGTCTGCTCTGTGTCTGCAATTAACCTTATTTTGTCCCAGTGCAGTCCTTCAGCTTCACTCCTTCAGCACTCTTTGGTGTTTTCCTTATGCTTCATCTTCCTCACGCCTGTCTCCCTCTCTCTCTCCCATCCCACATGTCCACCTAGGCATAAAAAGAAGGCATCATCCTGTCTCAGTCACATTGATCCTAGTCCATGTAGCAATCAAACATGTGATACTGTATAAAAGTAATACATAAAACTATGCAAGAAATCCCAATACAGTACAATAAAACAAAAAATGCAAGAAACAACAACAAATCCCAAACTAAAAATATAAACATGCAACAAATTGGATGCAAGCAAACAGCAAAAAATTGTGCCAACTCAACCCTAAGGTATCTACCGTAGTTAAGTTATGTGAAATATTTTTCAGCTGCACTGTCTAGTCTGGCCTTGTCTCACTCTGCCTTATAATGTATGAGTCACACTTAAAGGAGACATGTCATGAAAAATCAAGTTTCTGGGCCATAAAATAATGTTACAGTATCAAAGCATACACTTCAGGGACAAGTATTGCACTTAGCTATTCTGATCTTGTCAGCTGAATCTGCCTGAAAACCCGCAGTTTGCCTTTTCCCTCAGATATAATGTCACATCTCCTGTCAATCACCACAGCCTGAGGCCTGGTCCCACACTTGGACTCAGGTCACTTCACGGCATTGTTCACTTCACACCAGTCCCTACCAGTTCCTTGTCTCATTTGTATAAGCCATACCTAGTGAACTCTGATTGGTCTGACTGTGCTGTCACTCAAAAAAAAAACAACCAATCAGAACAAAGGACCAATCAACCAGGGAGGGACCAGAAAGGGATTTCTTTCAGCCAAGGTTCAGAGAAGGAAAAAAAATCAGCAAATAAAACAACACTGATACCTCTTTCAGACCAAGCTTCAACGATTTTGTGTATCAGAGAGTTAACCCAGGTCAACCAACCCTGCTTGGTGACCATGTTGTGGTGGTGGAGCTGACCTGGGTCAGACCCAAGTTCATTGTAGAGTGAAAATCAGCAACCTGAGTTGCCAACAGCTGGGGCTGGGGGACTTGCAAAACAAATTAATTGTACTGGTTAGGAATGAAGTTGCACTGCAGTGATGTAACGGTAGCTTGTAAACAAACTGTGATCAAACAGTATTGACACCTGGCAAGATTACGAGATCTGGAAGCTTCTCACGGTACGCGGAGAGGAGGAGATAACCAGGCAGCTGAAAATGGTGTGAGAGGGATTTTGAAGGTTAAAATCACATTTATATTATCTTTAGGGTCCAGGAACATTAGATATCGTGCCAGAAAATGCATGATATGTCTCCTTCAAGAAGTGCAAATTCCATAGAATCAGATTCTGCATTTCCTCATATTGTGTTTCTTGACACAGAGACAAACTATTTCAAATGAACTTAAAATGTGACCACGAATGGCCAGGGTCAGTAAACCACATGGTTTTATAGCCTTGTGGATTGTGTGGACTGCTACTCACTGGTGAACTAAATAAATAATGTTGCTTTTTGTCAGGTTTGACCATTTATGATGCTATTGTAGTGTCTGACTTGCGTTTAGTGTATGTGTTTGAAGAAAGGCCCATTAATAGCCGCCATAAATCAAACTGGACATGGGCCCTTCTATTTAAGTTAAACCATCTGTTTATTGCCCCTAATTGTGGACAAGGGAGGTTTCCTAGTGTTACCCCAGATGCTTGGGGTCAAATTCTTAGCAAAAGTCTTTTGTAATAAAACCTTTTCATGTAACTAAGACAGTATCAACAGAGTTTCTTTCTACACCATCTTCACATCATGCTATGACAAAAACAATGCTATAACCTACTTTTCTCTATGTTTGTCATAAAACAGATTCACTATGCAGCACATAATGTTCAAAACTGTGGAAAAACTATACTTAAAACAAAACTTTTCAACTGTCAATATGTAAACAGTAACTATATATGCTGATATGAAATAAGTTAGTATTTAACACATTGTTGGGGTAATCCTCTCCATTTGGCTACATGGAGTTTGAATGAGGCAATGTTTTCAACCCTGGTGACACAAGTGTTTATTTAGAGTAAGTGTCATCAAGATAAAATTTATCTGACAAAATATGTCTGTGTTTAACACACAAATATATGCACAAGTCTCCAGCATAAAAAAGTCCTTTTCTCATTTAAGACCAGAGGTATGTAAACAGAAACAGTACTGAAGTAAAGGTATTTCTATTTTATAATTCTGATGACTCAAGTGAAGATAAAAGTACTCTACTTTGGTTTATTTCCATGATTATTTGGATCATTATTTAGTCATTTTGTTATTTGGTTATTTTGGTTATTTTTCTTCATATATTACAGTATGTTGTTTTTTCTTTCTACGAATGCCGCAGCTTGATTTGTTCATTTTTACTAATTTTGTTCACCTTTTTGATTATTTTAATAACTTTTGTTCATATTGTGGCTTACAGTATTTACTTTGTTCAATTTCCCAATTATATCGTTAATTTTTCTATTTTGGTTGCTTTTGATACTGTTGTGAATTCATAAGGAGAAGAAGGAGATGGTGGTGGCGTAGGTGACGAGGACGGAGGAGGAGCACTATAAGATCAAGGCTGTGTCACAGGGCCAGGAAGGAAGCTGGACAACCTGGGAGGGAGTTGTCAGCTGCAACATCAGTTGGTCTGACCTGTGGAAGATCCCACAGGCAAGACTGAGCTTCCTCATTCGCTCAACCTACGACACGTTTCCCTGCGCTCAGAACCTTCACCAGTGGTTCGGGAATGAGGAATCCTGCTCGCTCTGTAATGCTCCCAACGCAAGCCTCTTGCATATGTGGTCAGGCTGCAGATGGTGCCATGACCAGGTCCCGAGGAAGCTGGTGGAGGTGGTGGAAAGATGCCATCAAGGCAGTAAACAACTACCTGCAGCAGACCACACAAACTTTGTCACAGAAGGGGGAGGGCCAAGATACACCAGGCCAGGAGAGAGACCAAGGCCTTTTTCCTCAGGCCAGGAGTGGGACATGAGGTTTGACCTTGACAGGCAGCTCTAATTTCCTACTGTGATTACCACCACACCTCATTGAGCTCACAGTTCCATCAGAAGAAGAGATCGAGGCTGCTTTTGAGTGCAAGAGGGCCAACTATTCAGATCTGGCTGCTGAGTGTCGGAAAGCTGGCTGGGAAACTACCATCTACATAGTGGAGGTTAGCTGCCGAGGCGTTGTAGGCTGTCAACCACACGGCTACTGAGGGACGCAGGAGTGATGAGGAGGAAGCTGAGGAAGGCTGCGAAAGAGCTTTCCGAGGAGGCAGAAAAAGGCAGCTTCTGGCTCTGGCTCAGAAGGAAGGAAGAAAGGGTAGGTGCTGGGGAAAGAACACCTAATCCCCAACACAGCCACAGGGGGTAACAGCAACCTGCTGCAGGGGGTGACAGGGAGAAGTCCCTCTCACTGCCCGCCACCAGGAGATGTTACAGGATTAAAGGGGCGAAACATCTGTGAATGGTGGTTCCTGATTGATGACCCTGCAGCTGACCTTGTGGCTGACCCATGGGCACCAGAGGAGGTGCGACAGGCAACAATGCCAAGCAGGAATTTCCACCTTCCTGTATCATAACTGAATTGTTTCTATATTTTTGCTCATCTTGTTGCTTAGTTTAGTAGTTCTGAGAATTTGCTTGATTATTTTGATATATTTTTTTTACGCCCCCTTGTAAAGGACTACCTGTCTCTGTTTAAGACACTAAGAACCTTTAGTATCTAAAGATAACAACTCACAACATTTGAATGTTGAAGCTTTAAAGGGTCATACTGATCCCACTGATTAAAAACACATGCAGAGTATGATTATGTTCTGTGGGGAGAAACTCCACGTCTACATGAATAGACTTCCTGATTTAATGATAGTCATCACTACTTTAATTAGTGGTTGTATTTATAACCAGAGAACTGACTTTGTATATATCTCCTCTTCTTCAGGTACAACCCACTGCTGCACTAGTGCAGAAGGTGAGTGTCAAACCTTATCAAGACCGAATCTAAAAAAGTAAAAAAAGAGAAATAAAAACTCTTAATGCACTGCACATTTGTAAAGAATCTCCAGGAGTAAGACACTGAATGAAAGAAACAGTGGTTTCTGGGGGGAAAAGCCCTTCATTCACATTCTCCGGAAATCTATGCCAATCTGAGGAAAGTGATGATTCACATCCACCTCTGACTTGTCATTCATCAAGGGACAACTGCTCTACTGGTATTCTCCGGTGAGACTCTGAGCTAATACGTCAGACATGATCAAAAACAACCCTGCAGAGCAAGTTCAAATTGGCGTAGGTTGGAAAATGTGTTTGCCCATGCGTAAATACCTTGCTTTATGGCCCCCTGTCTTTGCTTTCAGCTGGTAATGAACATTTAATCCAATGGTGAGTGAGGCGGCAGGGACAGCAGTCTGGGGTCAATCAGCAACGCATCACTTGTGCAATCTCAGAGTCCTCTTTGTATATGATGTATATGAAGATGTGGGTGGCACCCCATATGGCTCGTGACACACTTGGTGTAGTTTTAACTGTACTGAATATATGCATTTGCATCACTGCATACGTAAGACTGAAAACAGTGTAAGCAGCTACTGCCAAGTTTTTCTGCATTTCCTCCCACATACTCAAATTCCAAGCACATCCCACCAACAGTGTTAACTAAATTGTTTACCCAGCAATTGAGAGTTCTCTTCAAAAACACTTTAATTAAATTAATAATAATTATTGTAATAATAATAGTCTTATACGTCTGTACTTTTATAGTTCTGAATGTGAATAAGCCATCTTCAACCAGGGTTGTTTCATTAAGTTGGTAAATTTAATGAAACAGCTGCATTTGCATGACATCTCTAAGTGACAAGTGACATTAATTTTAGGCGCAAATGCAACTTTCCCTTCCATCCAGAGTTTTCTGTTTTGACAACTGCGATACCCCAAAATGAGATTTAAATATCAATGCAACATTAGTGTACTTGTGAGCTTCACTGACTCATTTTGGATATCTTTAGAGACAGGTCCCAATGTCACTCTGATTTAAATAACTTATTTGAATTTAGTAAATAACACAGGAGGTTGTGAATATTTGATATTATTGATTGTGGATAGATATTTGATGTGTGTTTTTTGTGAGCTTGTCACATTGCATATACATAGCTAAAAGGAATAAATGAATTCAGTTCAATTTTCAATTTGCACAAACAGATATCCCTTCCTTGCACTGTCAAGGTATATGCTAATTTATGTGGATGCAATTCAGAATGACAAGACTTATTTTTTGCATGTTAAATTCACAGAAAAACACAAGCACATGAAGATTCTGGTTGAGCAGATATCCTCCATGTGAACTGGAAAAGATTAACTGCCATTTCTTTTTAACATTGCTGTGGTGGAGATTTGACTTTTACACAGATGGTGATGTAACAGCAATAAACGTAAATGGTGCAAATTATCACAGGAGTAATTTAGCCACGGAAAATGTGTCAAAGTAATCTGCCTTTCACACAGGTTTTGATAAGTACCGCTGGTGTATCCACAAAGAAAGGGAGGTTATGAAGGAATCTGTGGAGGAGTGTTAAGGTCATTTGATGTGTCACACTTCCGCTACTAAATGAAGTCAGAGTGAATAACAGAGAACATAAGGGTGCAAAACTCAGTCATCTTTGCAGCTCAAGACACATCATTCTAAGACTCAAATTGCAAAAAAAATAAAAATAAAAATTAAGTTTGATACTGTTCCTTTTGCAAACAAGCATCTTCACTAATGCTACAATGTTAGGCATGAGTCACAACAAACTTTTATAAGCTTGGGTGTCTCTAAATAAAAAAGAAACTGCAATGGAGAACTTCATCCATGCAGTGTCCCAATAACAATTAAAGGTCCCATACAGTGAAAAGTTTTATATAAACTCTGAGATGTAAAAATAAAAACTGAAAAATCTGAACTCAGTGCTGCCAGCTCTGAGAAATTCTCACAAGATGAACAACATGAAAAACAAGCTTTTTTGTCTTTAATAAGACATAAGCATTAACAATACAAACTTAAGTGCAAAGGTATCAGATGTTTAAAAGGCAGGGACATAACTAAGGGCAGTTGTAAAAAGATATGACTGCTGATCTACTGGGATTTTACATACTGTACATCCATCTCCAGGGTTTATAGAGGATAGTCCAAAAAAAGAGTCTGGGCGTAAATTCCTTGCTGATACCAGAGGTCAGAGGAGAATGGTCAGACCGGTGCCTAGAGATAATTGTCGATAATAATTGGAGCTACAGTATACAAATAAAATTGAATTGGTTTGAGATGACAGAAACCAGTTAATACAACCAAAGTGCAGTATGCAGACTACCATTTCTGAACACACCTCATGTTGAATTTTAAAGCAGATGGGCTACTGTAGCAGAAGATCACACTAGATGCCACTCCTGTCAGCTAAGGACAGCGAACTGAGGCTACAGTTTGCACACGTTCACTAAAACTGAATAACAGAAGATTGGAAAAACAAGGAGATGGTGATAACAAAATCCGTTCTACTTTGTATTAATGGTTCAAACTGCTGGTGGTGTAATGCTGTGCAGGATATTTTCTTGACACACTTTTGGCCCCTTTTGACCAGCTGAGCATGTTTTAAATTCCACAGACTACGTTACCTGATTATTGTTGCTGACCATGCCCATCCCTTTATGACCACAACTTAAATTTATACCCAACTTCTGATGGCTTCCAGACAGATCATGTGTCATGTCACACAGTTAAAATCATCTCAAATGTTGAACTAAAAATAATAGGAATGGACATGGGCTCAGACCACAATGACTCCTAAACAATAAATTTAATCATTAGACACAACATGAGGGAAATATGTTATGTTATTGATGATTTGAGTCTGAACGTGCTTTCAAAAATTCTGCATTTGTCAGTCATTGAACTGTTGAATGGGGACCAGTGCGAGTGTTTGTGTTCTAATGTCAGAACGGAGTGACAAGGGTTAGTGTTTTATTATAAAATACATAACTTTTATTATTAAGAGATGTGTGTGTGTAGGGTGTCAAAAGCCTCCATGTAAGTGTACAAGTTTGTGTTCTTGAATAAATTATGCCTTTTCATCATGAAAAGGGAGTCAACCTACGTCAGTCAGAACAAAATATGATGTTCTGTTTCGAGTTTTCCTTATTATGCAGCATTTGCGCATGCTGAGTTGTTCTATACTAAATGTACTCAGATATACAGTAAAAGAGCAGTAAAACAGTGAAGTATCTGGACTAGGTTACTTCAGAAGTAAGAAGACATGTCAACTCTAAACAATAAACCTCATCAATATTTGGCCGTAATATGTTATTTTATGTAATTTAGCCTTTTGGATTGTCTTCTCTTGCGCTGTGTAATGTGAGTGGTGTGATTAGATTGGCTTAAGGAGCATCACGCCCTCGGGGCCTTTCTGTGTGGAATGGTTTGCATGTCTGCATGGGTTCTGTCCAGATACTCCGGCTTCCTCCCACAACCAAAAACATGTTTTGGTTAATTGGTTGCTCTAAATTGCCCATAGGTTTGAAAGTAAACGGTTGTAAGTAAGTAACCTTTATTTATATAGCACTTATCACAGAGAGAGACTCACAAAGTGCTTTACATAACAGAAAAATTAAAACAGGTTAGACATAGTAAAAATACAATTTCACCATCTTGCTGCAGAAATGGAATAAAAAGGATAACACTTATAAAACAATGCAATATAGAAAAACACAGTCCCTATACCTCATAAAAATGGCTGCCTGAAAAAATATGTTTTATGATGCCTCTTGAAGATGTCAACAGAGGTTGCTGTGCATTCCATAACCTGGGCGCCACAGACTGAAATGCCCTGTCCCCGTTACTTTTCTGCCTGACAACCAGTTTCTAATATGTCAGCCCTGCAATTATCAGGCGACTTGTCGAGGATGTACCCTGCCTTCACCCTAAGTCAGTTGGCATAGGCTCCAGTGCCCTCGCAGACCCTTGTGAGGACTAAGGGATAGAAAATGAAATGAATGAATGAATGACTGGCTTAAGTACTTCAGTATATTTCTTCTAATCTTTAAAGAATGGTAAAACACTATACTGTAAAAAAAATCCATGTATTAATGGCTTTTGTCTTAATTTCTATATGTTCAAGAAATCAGATATTTTATACAGATGCATCATTGACTAAATATAGTCTCAGTCCTCCTACCATGCATTGAAGAATGTATGGACAACAAGACTTTGAGAAGCAAGACAAAGGTCAAAACTAAGTTTTTTCTTTGTTGTGAATTATTCAAGGACTGTGAAGCCATTAATAGTCCATTGTAGTGTATATTTACATAAATTATATATCTAATAGAAAGATCTTTCTTCTACCCCCAGAAAAAGCGCAAAATGTGTCATCCTCCACACGCTTGAAATAGCAGTGAATCATAGTTCACTGAATGAAGACATGTTGGATTGTGTCACTGTCTGTGAGTGACATGATGACAGGAGAAAACATGACATACTGGAGTGTAGGAGGTGATGGAATATTAATGAATTAAATGTCATTTTGTTTAGAGGATCAAACTGTCATTACTATATCAAAATAAACTTAAAAACAGCAACAAAAGAAGAAGAAAAAAACAAAAATAAACAACAAAAAGAAAATCTATATTAGGCATGAATATGTACTGCACAAACCCCTATGCCTGCACTTAATGAAAAATGTGACTTGCTAATTCTTGCTGAAAGCTTAATTTTTAATAGTCGTAATTGTTGCTTATTGTTGTTTGCAAGACCATCATAACTCATTTACTATCAGGGTGTTCAAATAACTGCTTAAAAATGTTGGCTAAAAATTGCTGCAATGAGTCAGGAAGATATTTCTCCAGCACCAATTTATTATCTTTGGCTTCCTGCAATGCACTCAGATTTCTTGAATCATTTAAATCTGTTCTGCACTGCAGAGCATGAAATATCCATATCATCTCTTATCCTAATGTTTAGTTGAGGAATATTTCTTTTCAACATTCACACACTGGTTTCAACTGGCCTCCAAATCATCACTAAACTCCCACGACAGTCATTTAAAATAATTTTAACATTTTGTAGATGAACCTTTGTATATTTTCACATAAAAAGATAAAAATCACAGATAAAAATCTATTTATCTATCTATGAACTACAGCACTGATATAACTCAGCCACTGTGTGTGCACTGTTGTAAGTTACCATGTACATAATGCAAGTGCTCAGTGCTGGAATTCGTTAATATTACCAATGTCTTTTAAAACTCCAAAGTAAAATAAAACAACTATTAAAAGAGACAAAGAACTTGTTTGGGTTGCTCTTACAATTCCTGAAAACAGCGTTTAAGTTGAAAAACTCTTTCAATCCCATTTTAGAACCTGTTCACAGCTCAGGAGTAAGACTTCTGCTGTACCTGTATAATAATACTACCACTATCTATGCTTTTGCTCCACACTGATCTGTTCACTGTCCATGAAAACATGGCTGACCCGTCGACTCCTCCTTCCCTTGCAGCTCCTCCTGGTTTTTGTAGATATACTCAAGTCCTTGCCTTTCAAAGTTCTGTACAAGATCATCTTCAAAAGCTGAATTTGAGCTGTCCTTAACTCATAGCATTTTATACCATTAAGACAAGTTTGCAGAATATCCTGTTCACGTGACTAGATCTAATATTTCAATGACCTTGAGTGGGTCCTTGAGGATATTTCTGTAACCCTTCTCCTCTAGCCTTACTTGCATGTGCTGGTATCTGAAAGAAAAAGCCAAAAGATGATGCAGTCTCTGTCCTTCTATGACATCAGATAAGGAATACTTTCTGTTCCTGTAATGGCATGGATATAACACATAAATCTATATACATCACACATTTGTATGATATAATACCAAATCAGGAAGTAAAATTCCCATAAAAGGAATGAAAAATGAATCGTGACATATTTTCCTTCCTTTAACAGACTCAGATTTCAGTGCATTTTATATATTCCATTTCTCCAGCAAATGCAGCACCTTCCACCCACTAATGTCAGCTTACTTAAACACTGTCCAGGAATCAGATATTACATTACAATTGTGAAGTAGAGGAGGAGGTTTGCACTGATCTCGTGACAAGCTTTAACATATGGTCTGAAGAACTACGTGTATTTTAAAACCAAGCAGCCTGTCAACATTTGGGGTAGAGAAGGGGGATATGATGCAAGAAGTGCCATTGCTGTGGCAAATGTACATAAGCAGTAAACTAGATTAAGACCTAGAGACAAAAGTGAGGGTAGAATAAACTTTTCTTCTTTTGCTTTCTTTTGGCAGAGGTCTGCTTAAGAGGCAGCATGAGACTGAAGCAGCAAGCAGAGAGGATGTTCTGTCACCATGCAATGCCTGGAAACAAAACAGACCAAAGTAAAAGCCCTCTGAGAAAACACCTCCACCTACTAAGATAACCAGATCCAGCAATGGATCATCAGCAGCCTCAGCTACATTGCCCTCGAGGTCCTACATAGAGGTCTTTTATGAAGTTTGTGCCATGCTGTTGTGCAACACAATCATCTATAAAGCTACAACACGGAGCAATCTACACATTCTGTATATTAAGTATGAATGTACACTGCCTGGCCAAAAAAAAAGTTGCCACCATGATTTAACTAAGCAAATACAGTAAGTGCATTTCCACATGCACAATGCAAAGGGAACCCAACGGATTGGGACTGAACAGCGATGTAGCCTCAAGAAAACCACTAATCAGTGAGATTAACCAGAAAAAAGGCTTCAATTTGCTAGGGAGCATAAAGATTGGACTCTGGAGCAATGGAAGAAGGTCATGTGGTC
>JAQQAE010002084.1:0-23198 GCA_029823295.1 Pseudamia nigra
CCTTACATCCTGGCTGCTTCCTGACTGGACGTCAATTTCAAAGTTAGTAAAGATTAAGAATATTCATTTAGAACATTACATTATTGTAGTTGTTGAAACTGATCTGTACAATTACATTATTGTCAAAAAGTTAAAACGTACCTTACACGGGACTCGAACATGGGCGTCCTGTGTGAAAGACGACTAACTACGACCTTACACCATCACCACACAACATTTTTGAATGTCACTTTCACTGATAACAGGTTGAAAAATATAAGAATACGTGCATAAATACCTACTCAGTCAGAATTTAAGTCCTCTGCTGCCCCTCGTGTTGGGAGCTTGGACTGCACCCCCCCCATGACCCCCTTTTCTGACGCTGCGGCAGTAGTGCCTCGCTACGGCGCCAGACTCGCCAAATTAAACCCGCTACATCTGTATGTGTGACTGCATTGTCCCTGACAAATACATAAAAACATCCAACTCCAGTAAGAATTATTTTAACAAATCACTAACACACTCATAAACATTGTTTATTATCCCTCTGGCATTAAGACATATTTCTGCACTTCTAGAACTGCTTTCTGTACCAAACAATCAAATTATATATGTAAGGTTGTGAATGTTGCAGCGCCTGTAGGGGTTCGGTACGTTTCCATCCGAACTCCAGTGCAGTTCACTGATGGTGAGAACTCTGAACGGTCTCAATTCAGTCCAGCTGTCTGTAATGTCGCACTTTTTGGTCTATGGAGGCTTCCGTAGCTGTGGCATACATTTCAAGAAGCTAGTAAACTTCTCTATTTCAGAGTCTTTTGATCCGTCTTCTCCGTGCAAAAATAAGCGCACAGTGTTTTCAACCTGAATGCGATTTCCATGGAACAACAGCAGTATTTGTGCTTTTTGCACAAACAAATAATAATAATAAATCGCCACAAAAACAAGTAAAATAGTACCATTCATTATTCTGAAATGAAGCTAAATCCGATATTTTCGTCTGCTGGATTTTTCCCTCTACAAATGCTGTTCCAATCAGCTCTCACTTACATCATCCAAAACACAGTATTTTGTAAACAGCGCCGCCACATGAGTGGGGGGGTATACAACATTCATAGTGGTTGGTTCATTAGCAAAAACACTTGTGTGAATGTGGACCGAACTAATTGAGAATTACAACATTGTAGCAACTTCTGGGCCTAATTGAACCACTGTACCAGACTAAGAGGTGTGAAAGCATCCTTGGTCTAAAAACACTGCGACCTGTGGATATGAGGAGTATTCAACTCAACAGAACAAGTGCCGGACTTGTGTGGACCCAAACACATTGTTCAGCCTCAGCGGATTCGTGAGTAAAAGTCACACTCGGGCTCATGAATGAATGAAAATGCAGATCAGATGAAAGTAACGCCGTTCCGCGACATTTTCATCGCTATTACAGCAAAAGATCATTGCTTACTGAAAGTGATGATGATGATGAAAGTGTGGTGAAACAGGCCAAAACCAGTGAATAAAAATCATAAAATAAAAAAAAAGAATTGTATGGGAGTTTTTATGAGTCTTGGTGCGCATTAATTGGTTTTACATGTATTCCTGTGGGAAAACCGGACCCGGCTCATGAGTTTTACGCTTCACGAGTGTGACGCTGGAACGGATTAAACTCGTAAGCCGAGGTACCACTGTATATCATATGACAAGATGTGCAATGTAGAAAAAAAAATAGAGTTGCCATATAAAATTTGCAAAACATTGAAAACACAACACAAAACACAACCTATCAAATGCTGATAATGAGAAGTGTACTTTTTTTTTCATTATATGCTAATTTTGAGTTTAATGCTTCCAAATGTTGAGTCAGCATCATGTTTCTAACTCTGTTGCATTACCTAAACATTTGGAAACTGAAGAGACCAAAGAAATCGGCGCTGTCGCTTCCGGGTTCTCTTGGCTCTATGTAAACTTCAGACTACGTCACCTGCTGCTTCGGCGGGTAACTGCCTCTGACGCATGCGCACTGTGTGTCCGTTCATTTTGACAGTCTTCAGTGTGAAAGGGGCAAGACTAGAGGAGGCAGCAACAAAACAAGAAGACACCGGGGGGAGGTGTCATGGAGTCGGGTCGGGGGGCTGACGGCCAACCAAGGTGTCAGACTGGTGTATTTTCACCTTAACTCCTGGACTCTTATTACAACCATGCTGCTGTAACACATGCAGAATGTGGTTTGGCATTGTCTTGCTGAAATAAACAAGGCCTTCGCTGAAAAAAAGATGTTGCCTATATGGCAGCATATGTTTCCCCAAAACCTGTCTATAGCATTAATGTGCAAGTTGCACATGCCATGGGCAGTAATGCAACCTCATACCATCGCAGATGCTGGCTTTTGAACAGGGCACTGATTACAAGCCAGATGATCCCTCTCCTGTTTAGCCTGGAGGACACAGCATAATGAAAAAAAGAATCTAAGTTTGACTGATCAGACTGCAGGGCAGATTTCCAGTTCACCTCAGTTCAGCTTAAATGAGCTCAGACCCACAGAAGGTGATAGTGATTTTAAATTGTGTTTACACCGGGTTTCCTCTTTGCATGGCAAAGTTTCAACTTGCACTTGTAGATGTTTTAATGAACTGAATTCAGACATTGGTTTTTGGAAGTGTTCTTGAGCCCATGCAGTGATGTCCACTATCTGCCTTGCGGTGATGTTTTAATGCAGTGTTGTCTGAGGACCTCAAGTACACACTCATTCAGCATTGGTTTTCAGCCTTGCCCCTTGTGCATCAAAATTTCTTCAGATTCTCTAAAACTTTTAATAGTTTTATGAATTGTGTACAATTAAATACTCAAATTCTTTGCAATTTTACGCAGAGAAACATGATTCTGTTTTCCAGCACAGTGTTTGACAGTGGAGAACCCCTCACCATGTTTACTTCAGAAAGACTGGGATGCTCTTGTTTGGACCCAATCATGTTTTTTTCACCTGTTGCCCTTTAAGCTCAGTAACTGTACAGTGTTACACCAGATGACTTCTGAAGTCTTGCCAATGACTCAACTTTTATAAAATGTGTTGCTGGCATTAAATTCAAAATGGACATATCACTTACAAAAACAATGGATTTTTTAAGTGTTAACATTTTATATGTTGTTTTTGTGCTACTTTTATATCAGGCTTTGTTTTATTGCAAATTATCACATATTTCCACAACAATTGAACTGTTCTAAATGGTCTTGTATCATAGTAATAGAAGATTTCTAACATTATTTTTTTCTTGCTTGATTTAGGAGCATACGATGTCTTCGAAACATCATCCACTGGAACTTGATCACTACTTTCATACTGAGAAATGTTATGTGGTTTTTGCTTCAACTTATTGACCACAATATTCATGAGAGCAATGAGGTAACATCAATGACTTAATGTGCTGTTAATTTTCTGTTACAGTGCATTTTTATCCGATGTTATAAGAGTCAAAATTTTAAGAAAGTGTTTGTGATTCTGTGTAACTTTGAGTCTCTCTGTGTTTTTTTCAGCCATGGTGTCGATTAATCACAACAATATACAATTACTTTGTGGTGACAAACTTTTTCTGGATGTTTGTTGAAGGATGTTACCTTCACACTGCCATCGTAATGACTTATTCGACGGACAAGCTCAGAAAGTGGGTCTTTCTTTTCATCGGTTGGTGTAAGTATCTTCTGTTTGATTCACACTAAATCCCTGCTCAGACCTGGTATTACCATCCCTCCTGACAAATCCAAGTGCTTATTCAGCTCAAGTGCTCAGTTTAAGTGAAAGGCAGTGAAAGTGTATGTCAGTGCCATGAGTATCGTATGAAAGTGTTTTCAAACATTGCAGAAGTTTTCAAAAAAGCCAAAGATGAGTCTTTAGTGACACTCACATTTTTCCTCTGTGAGAAAAAGAAAGTGGCAGAATATTCACAGCTTGGATAATCCAGTGAAAATACAAAATACACTTCAGATGCTTGAGCGTTCAGTTGTTGCTAAAGCATATGCCAAATAAGAGAGCTGATAAAAATATGCAGAGTCAAAAAAGTCACCACGTAGATTTAACTTAGAAAACAATGAATGCTTAGGTACACCAGATATTATTTATACCTATCCCAGTTTTACAATATTTTTAACTGTTTTTGTGAGAAATGCATTTATTTTGATTAGAGAGACATACAAATGTTACCATAGGCTGTAAAGAAGTACTGCAAAAGACCGCTCATGGAATGCAGTCATTTTTGGCCTTTTAGTTTTAATGCAGTGAAAATAAAATAAAAAAAATCTAAGTATAAAAAAAAAAATTCCCTTCTCACCCTTCACCGATGGTCTCATCCTTCCAAGCTCGGGTCCTCTGCCAGAGGCCTGGGAGCTTGAGGATTCTGCGCAGTATCTTAGCTGTTTGTAAGACTGTACTCTTCTGGACAGAGATCACAGATGTTGCTCCTGGAATCTGCTGGAGCCCTGTTTGGTTGTTAGTGCACCGACAGTTCCGATGACCGCTGGGATGGTTACTGGGGCTTGGTGCACAGTCTCAGAGTTTGGGTGGAGGTAACTCACCCCCACTGACCTGTTGTCCTGGCTCCCCATTGTCGTAGCATCTTACTTGAGAATCGTAGTCTCTAGTTGAGGAAGCAGTTGCCATTTCTGTACATTGGAGGAGTTGGGTTTCTTACATGTAGCACTGCAGTTCCAGTAGCCAATTTCACATTAGGTTGTCCTGGTTCCCCAACAACTGAGGTGGACCTCGTTAACTGAGTTGGTGTGACTCTATCTATATCGGTACCGATATCCTGAGGTAGATGA
This sequence comes from Pseudamia nigra, assembly GCA_029823295.1. Lineage (NCBI taxonomy): Eukaryota > Metazoa > Chordata > Actinopteri > Kurtiformes > Apogonidae > Pseudamia > Pseudamia nigra. The sequence continues at coordinate 4,783 of JAQQAE010002084.1, forward strand.
AGGACCTGGCCTGTTGGTGATGGTGTAATGCCCTGACTGTGATTTGAACCCCAGTCTCCTGATTGCACAAGTGTTGCCTATTGAGCTTTTTTTTTTCTTTTTTCTTTCTCTCTCTCTCTTTCTCTCTCTCGCTCTCTCTCTCTCTCTCTCTCTCTCTCTCTCTCTCTCAAATATAATATATAATGTGTATTATATGTTATATTTTATACATATATAAAAATGTATATATATACTTTTTAAAAATTGTGCATGAAAGGTAAAAGGTGGCCCATTTTTTAAAATAAACTCACACTTCTCAAAAATAGTAATGCATTAAATTCAATGTTGTTGTCAATTATTGGAATATTCAGTTCACACTTAGCATAATGGAAAATACGTATTTCATATTTTGTGTTTTTATCATTTAAAACATGTGACTTAATATTCCCAAAATGCCATTACAGGGTTATAATTATTTAAGAAATACTTGTATGGTAGGGCCAAAGCTGCCCAAGGCTACGTTTTACTGCAGACTAATATTCTTCTCTAAGATCCTAATGCTTTACTCCTTTTTCATAATCTCACCCACTTTTCCACAGACCACCACCAAGGCTATCCTGAACACTAGGATCAAAACATCATAACAGACACTCCACTGGATGTTGCACAAGGTGCCACCCTAGAAAGCTAAATCCATTTTAGGCACATAAAAAACTTGTTCAGGCTTTGCAAAATCTCCGCTGCAAAATTGATTCCATGGTTGGTTGACACAAAAATTGAACTGTTGATGTGATAGATGAAAAATATTCAATGCATTCAACTCAGTAACACAGTCCTGACCATCAAGTATGGTGGTGCAGTATAAAACTTTGGGGATGTTTCTCAGCAAGAGGGACTGTAACTTTCTCAGTGGACGGCATTATAAAAAAAGGACCAGTATATGAAGATACTGGAGGAGGTCACCAAACTTGCTTATGTGCAGCTTTGGACCTACCAGGATGACAACGATCCAAAGCAACTGCAATGTTGGGCAAGAAATGATTCCTGGAAAACAATGTGAATGTTCTGGACTGACCTCATCCCCACTGAGAATCTTTAGGATGTGCTTTGGAAGATTCTAGACAGTGCCCTGACTCTTCTTCAACATAAATTTGGTGGATAAATTGTTAAGCTTTTCAAAATGACACCATGGTGAATGTGTGTGGCAATGAGAGCTAAAGATTTACCATTTAAGAATTAATGTGTGACTCTTTTTAGCAGTGTAATTTAGCGTCCTATCATATTTATAATGTAATGATTAATTCATGGTGTCATTAATGTAGTGAGTAAAAAACAATAAAAAAATACTCCACATTAAAAGCTGTTTTTGATCTTAAAGGAGGACAATGAAGAACATTTGTGTTTCAATCCCAGTCAGTTCAACTTGAGTTTAATTTGCAGGCTAAAGACCACACATCAGATGTGAACAGTGGTGACCTTTTGACACACATCCGGAGATGCATACGAACAACACATCTGAACAAACGCACTTCACACTGGCCACTTGTGTTTGTATATGTCAGGATGCATGTTAATGTAAGGTCTGAGCAGGGCCGATGTTAATAGCAAACAGTAAAGTGTTTACTTTCCCTTATGCATAATATATCAGAACAGGAAACGGGTCAAATTCACCTGCAGTTGTTTTTCAATTGTTCATTGCTGTGTTAATAAAAACTAGAAGCCTTCAGCTTGTGACATTGTTTGAAATGTTGTTTTTCACTCCATATTTATTATACATATTAAACATATACATGACAACCACCAGGTAAACATTACCCCTATATTACAGTGTGTCTATTTTCACTCCTTTTATTTTTATACATTCCAGGTTTCAACAGCAACAACATTTGTTTGTATGTGATCTGAAACACACAGTTTGTGGTCATTTATACCAGTTTACAATAAAAATGAGACAGAGACATAGTATGATCGAAACCAAATATTTCTACTGCGTATTTCACATTAATTTTAGACTGATTTGTAGTGACAACCTTGCAAAGTGATTGCTATTTTTAAAGGTTCCACATTGTGAAAACCTTGCTTTATTGGGATTTGAGGTTTATATAAACTCTGTGATGTAAAATGAAAGCTGTGAAAATCCATTCAGTGCAACCAATCTTGAGAAATCTTCACCACAAGATGGACAACAAGGTAAACAGGCTGATTTTTGTGATTTGCAACATCACAAGTTAGAACCTTTCATAGTGTATATAAAAATCATTATTCTTGGTCCCATGAGCCAGTAGATCTTTTTTTTTAATGTCCAAATTTCAAAACATCACAAGTTCCAATATATTCTGGATAAAATTAGCTCTGCCCCCATGACGAACTGGCCACAGTCCTGACCTTTTTCCCCAGAAAACTGTCCATGAAAATTCATTAATGTGTGTTTACAGTGTTATTTTAGCATAAACTGATCCCAGGCCATGACAAGAATGATCTGATGTTGAACCAATCAGAGCATTTTCAGATGAAAAGTGGGCGGGCACAACACTTCAATAAAATCATAGCAAGTCTGGTAGAGTTAAAAAGAGGTCATGTGTTAAGATATGTAGGAGTTGAAATGTCCCATACTGTGACACTTATAGATGCAGTCTACAATGTTGGAAAGCTAGCTACTAGCTCATTGTTTATGGCTGTTAAATGATTATTATTTATTATTTATAAAACCAGACAGCAAAATGCAGCTTGTGCTTTTATATAAGCTGATTGGAGACATAACTTTGTAAAGAGTATTACTTAATAAAATAACAACAGACTAGATCCCTGATTAAATTTGACCGTTTTTGACTGTTTTACGTATACAACAAATCCTAATGGTTTCAATTAATTTCCGTTTTGAGCTATCATTGTTGAAAGCTAAGATGTAAACCCTTATTATCCCAGTTTAATTTTGCTTTTACAGTGCCTTTTATTAGTAATAATCATTTTGACAATACCTGAGTGGTGCTCAGTTAGACTGCGATATAACACTTCTTGCCCATTTCAGTGTTCCATTTATTTGAAGGAGAACACTTAAGTGCAGTCTGATTCACAGCGATGCAGACAGTCCTTCAGTGCTTCTGGCTCCAGATAAGGCCTTGATTCATAAGAGAACAGAGCAGCAAAGTGTGTGAAATGTCATTTTTTTGTGCTTGACTTCCAGCGACAGGATGAGTTTTGAACTGGTAGCAGATGCCCTGTCCTGACCATATAAATTATCTATGCTCCCCTTGACTTTTTCTATTAGGAGATGCATATTGTAACTTGTACAGTCCCACTGAAAATGCCAGGTCTTAAGGCTGAAAAGACATCTTGAGACATCTTGTCCGGTTCCTTGGGACAGTCCGATGTTTTTCTGACTTTGTTTTATGTAAGGACATTGTGTGTTCTATAAAGAGGGAAAACAACACATACTTTGCTTTACTGTAGCTCATGTAAGTGACTCAGAGCAGAGCTTTACGGACTGAAAAGTAATGAAATGAAAAACAAATAATAGCAGATGATTAGATGACAGTGTAATTGGTAAGGACAGGCTGATGATATGACTGGGAAACTACTGCTGGATTGAAACTAGAAATGACCACAGGAAGATATTACCTATATCAATCTAATCTGAATGAGCTGGTGTGATTAAAATGTTAAATAACTCTCTGTACTATTTCTTTTATCTGCGGTGCTTGATTTTTTTTTTTTTTTTAGATGGACTGGCTACTGAGAAATTGAAAAATATGGTTTTAAAAATGGGACATGAAACACTGAATAATGTTACAGTGGCTTATTTGCATCTTAGGTAAGATATGGCACTGGAATAAAACTCTTTTCACTTTGATTTATCAGGGAACATTAATTTTATTTGAATTTATCACAGGTAGAAGTGCAGTACAGCGACATCAGGTTTAGTTGTTTATTGTTTAGAGGTACCCATTAGATACCGCCTCGGTGCTCACTAAACTTCCTGGGGACCGCTATTCATATTAAATAAATTTAGTCATACAACAATACACTAAACATGACATAACAATGTAAAATAAACATCTATAGACCAGAGTTTGTTAAACAAAGTAGGCATTGACAGTGATACAGGAAACATGATCAGAGAAGAGACAGTGTATAATCAATTAGTGATCATATTTACATTTTAAGTACCGGTACCTCCTAACAAGTTTCTTAAAATTATACTTTTTTGCCGTTTTATGTAGAGGGGTAATTCATTCCAGACCTTAAAAGACTTGTGGATAATGAGCATAAATAAGCATTCTGACAATGTAGATTTTGGCCAAGGAAGCAATACATTAAGTTGACAACTATGCCAAGTTTGATGCAAATTAATTTGTTTTGAATATACCAAATTGTCACTTAAAAAATGTAGAATTCCCAAGAATAAAGCTGTCCACAAACCAGCTAACATACTGGGTGAGTACAAGCCGAGATAATTTGTTATGCATATCTATAATCCTTTGTATTAGTACTTAAGACATCAATTAAATCATGAGAACAGTGGGCAGCAGAATAAGACATTGTACACTCATAAGCATAAATCACAATGGAAAACTTGTGTAAAACATAAAGCAGATCATTAATATAACTTGAAAATAAAAGTGGACCTGCTGTAAATAACTACCCTGAGGAACACCACAGTACACTCTTCTCCACTCTGACAAGTAACCACTATAGTATACATTTTAGTTCCTGTCTGATAAAGGTGAAAAAAATTAACCTCACTTATTCATATTCATATGCCAATTGATGCAGGTTTGAAAAAAGGAGGAACAAACCCATCGCTTCATGGTTAATTTGCTTACATGAATAAATTACAAATTTGCATGCAGTCCACATAATGCATGACATCATCAAACCAAGCATCCTGTTAGGGAGTGTGTCTTTTGGATGCACTACTGAACTGTATTGGGTAGAGTACACAGAAACAATACTCAATTTATTTTGTTGCTTGGTTTGTTGAATTTAATCCTGTTTTATCAGTTATTATGTTAATTTTTAATTTGATTACAGTATTATAGGAATTTGTTAATTTTTTTGCCCGTTTTTCTGCTTGTTGAGTTAATTTTTGCTCAATTGTATTGGTTTTATTGTCCATTCAGTGTACATGATCTTTGGTGACATTTTTGCTATGTTTTGTTACTTATTTTGTTTAGCATTTGATCATTGTCTTCCTTATTTTTGCTCTTTTTTTGCTCCTTTGCTTACTGCGTTCACTTTTCCTAATTTGCTGAATTATTTTTGCTCATTTCATGGCTTTATTCATTTCTACTGTTTTTAGCAGAAAATACTGTTTGCACACAATGACTCCTACTCATTGAGTTGAAGACAAATTTAACACAGTAGAAGTACATTTTTCATCACAAATGTGATCAGAAGGATACTAGCATGTCTAATATCACTTTACTGGCACATTCATAACATCACAGAGGCTACCAGCGTCTGGGAAAACTGCAGACTACCAGCATCTCTGTAGACCCGCTTCTATTAAGTCTATGTCTTACACACAGTAACTTTAAGAATGGAGCCATACAGAGCTATACACACTGATACAGAGCTGCAGTACACACACTCCAAGAACAATCACTATAATGGTAACACTCAACAGTCATATCCTGTATCATCTGCAACATCTGTCTGAGCCCTAAAATGAACACTGACCACATGTGGTGAGATATGAACTGGCCAGATACAAACTTTTGATTTGACACGTGTCTTACATTTTTGGCAGAAACACAGAAGATGGAGGTACGAAAATGTTCCACGAAATATTCCACCATAAAATGTTGCATTTATCTCAAAGCTTCATTATAAAATGTCCACTATACAGTACGTTCAATAAAAAAAACAACTGGGTTCATTCTATTTTCACAGACTTAACTTAGTACTAATTGATTGTTAGCTTAATTAGTCACCATTGGAGTGAACAGTTATTATTTTTTCATAAAGGCTGATTTGTTACATTTGCAGAACTGCACTCTGCTTTCCATCGGCCAGTGTTGTTGCCATCATTGAAATCTCTGCTGGTTGCATTCTTGCATACAGAAGTTGTATGCAATTTACATACTGGGTCATACAACTACAACGGAGATCACACTATGGAGTCGCCATTTCATCGCAGGGCTGATGTATCCAGACCCACCATTGGCACTCGCGCTCATACCAATAGGCAATTTAGTGTCACCAATTAACCTAACAAACAGGATTGATAGCTGAAATGAGAAATGACAAATCCATAGAGTTTTGAAGGCTGAATTTTAGTTCTGAGTGAAAGTTGGAGAAACCAGGAAATAAGATGAAAACAAGACCTTAAAGACAGAAAGATAAAATGATCTGGTCAAAAGATAAAAAATATGTAGAGTATATATAGAAATAGGTTAAAAAAATAAAATGACATAAAATATGTAAAAAGTTGTAGAATTAAAAAAATAAGGGGTCAAAAAGATAATATTTATTTGAAATCTAATCATAAAGATGTAAAAGTAAAAAGAACTAAAATGACCAGAAGACAAAATATTGTATAAAACTTAAAAAGACACAAACATATATTTTCATTAATTTTTATTTTATTCATTTGATTTATTTGGGCATAACAACATTAAATCTATATAAATAAAAACACAGTATGAGTTCTTATCATTATAATGAATAGTTATTAATTTAATTCAAATAAACATGAGTTTACATGCAGTGTCATCTTAAAGTTGTAAGATGACACTGCAAACAAAATAAAATCTAAAAGACAAAAGAAAAAACTTTCTCAGGATAAAAGAAAATTTCACTATATCTATATATATATTATGATAATTATTATTGATTGATTGCCCTTTTCTAGTTCCTCCTGGTTAATGGTTAAGCTCATTGCTGTGGTTTGAAAAAAATCTTTCTGTGAGTCAGGTCTGTTCTTGGTCATGGTGCTTGTCAGCTTGTCTTTAATGGTATGATTTGTTTGTCGAACATCATATGTGTTTCTGATTTGCTGATCGCGTTACCACAGCACCATACTTCCTATGCATAATAAACTGGGAGATAAATTAGTGAAGAGAAGAGAAATTATGCATGGAAATCCTTTTGTTCTGCTGTTAGGAACATCAGTCAGTAAAGATTTCTCATTGTGTCAGTGATATTAGTCTTCAGAGATTGTTCATTATAATTCATTATGATGTGATGGAAGTGGGGCAGATTATATCTGTCTTCCATCAGAGGCCTGATATAACCTGATAGAAATGGGTTAGAGCTGGTGCCATGCATTTGTTCTCCCTGATTAAAGGTAATTTCATTCATTATTTTGCCTTTACAAACAATCTAGAGGCTAAATTGGGCTAAATCTAAAGCGCTTTCTATCTCTTAAGCATGCGGATGGTATTGCTTTATGGTAATGAGCTGGAAGGAATTTTGTTCAATTAGCTTGTTAGCAGATTGCAAAAATCTACAGGGAAGTGTACTTTCCCTGAACTGCAGTTGCAAGTGCGTTGGGGGTAGAAATAGAAGAGTCCAAGAAGCTTTACTTTTCAATTTCCACTTTAATTTCTCTTAATGTATGGCAAAACACAGCAAACAGAGGTTGGATGTATGCTCGCTACCTAAGCACACTGTAAAATTAGAGCTAAGACTGAGTATGACAATAAACTAATGTGTTTTGAGGCTGAAGAAATGACGTCTAATCAAAGCAATGCATGCAGCATCACTTCCTGGGAGCATTTGACACAACATGTGGATTGTTTATCAATTTTCCACTTTGAGTTTGGATTTAATTGACTACCATGTGAGAGTTTTTGCACATGAGTAGCCTACATGTTGATTAACTGAGTAAATAATCTACAGGTAGTATGCGGATATAATGTGCTGAGAAACAGCAGTAAGTACTTGTGTGTACTTTGTGTTCATTTGGGGCATTATTTTGCTCCATTTTTGTCCAGTGTCCAGTCCCATTCATTTTGATTTATTTTCACTTGGGAGTGAGAACAGGCTGATTTTTGTAAGTGACAGACTTTTCTCTTCCAGGTATTCCATGTCCAATAATAGTGGCTTGGGCCATTGGGAAGTTGTATTATGAAAATGAACAGTAAGTATTCATCATCAGCCCATCATAATGTCGTATTTATGTATTTATTATTATCCCTCAGTTGGATTAAGCTTGTGTCCATCCGAATATTCTCCTCTGTATCTCCAAAGTCCCTGGACCCATACTAACCGAACTTGGCACATGGGTAGTCAGGGAAGGGGGAGGGGTCTAATTTCCATATTCATTAGGTCATTACATCAATATTTACAAAAACATTTTTTTTGACCTATGGTACCAAAACTACAGTAGTTAGAAGCATCAAATTTTAATACATTATGTGATACAGTAGGCTCCAAGGCACCTCTCACTCATCAAATGACCTTGACTTTGACCTTGAAGATTGGTACCACATACATTTTCAGCTATGTAGCCAAGATGAAATGTCATATACTAAATAATGCTGTTTCTAAATCTGCTTTGACTTTCAAGGAATTAAATGGTCAAGGCCATGGTCAATTTCAAGGTCACATATCCAAAGTTTTTTTTGTACAGTACATGCAGTACTTATGGCAATATCATCAAACTTTTCATGTATTAATCTTTGCCAAAACTGTGTGGGGGACTTGCATTAAGTTTATTGATACTAATGCATTTTCTTCTTTTACCAAGATGCTGGTTTGGTAAAGAACCTGGGAAATATATGGACTACATTTACCAGGGCCCAGTTATTCTTGTGCTTCTGGTGAGCAACAACACAGTCATAACTCGATATATTCATTGCCATTAATATTAGTGCAACACATTTAATTATTTTCGCACATAAGAGTTATGATTAGTGCTTGCTCGTAGGTGTGCACTGGTCTTCCATAAACAGGTTTTATAACGGAGGTTGTTTCCATGCAGCTTGTAGAAAGGTGGAATTAATCATACTGAGGGGTTACGGGATTTCCCGCATTCTGTTACTCTGAAAATAACAGATGTATCTTCTAATGGCTATGCAGAAGCGGTGAGCGGAGTGTGGTAGTGCAGCAGCCTGATCTGTGTACCCATGTTTGACAGTCTTGTTGTGAAAGGAGGAGGATTTTAACTCGAGTTGGCCTCTTCTCCTCCTACTCACTCTATAATGAGCAAGGACAGTTTCCTGGAGATGATTGCACTGGCTAGAAAACTAATGATTTGGTGTCTTTTTCCAGATAAACTTTGTGTTTCTCTTCAACATCGTAAGAATTCTCATGACCAAACTGAGAGCGTCTACCACATCTGAAACAATACAGTACAGGTGAGTTAATACTTCATTTTTACTTTATTTTCAGTTTTTTCTCAATTTAACTCATACAGTGGAATTTTCTGTTTATTTTTGCATTTAATTTGGACAGTGTTGGATTATTTTCTTTATTTTCTGAATTATTTTCTTCATCTTTTTTTGTCGAGTATTTTGCTCAACTATTGTTCATAGTTTGTTCCATTTTTGTTTAGTTCTTTTCTATTCGTTGCTTATTTAATTGATTTTATTGCATGATTGTTCATTTTTGACAGTGTCTTTTTATTCTGTTCATTGTTTTTGCTCATTTGTTTCCTTTTGTCATCATTTTGTTCACTCTTTGGGCATTTTGGGGATTATTTTGTTCAATTTTTGTTACATCTTTTTTCATTTTGTTGCTTATTTTGTAAATCTGAATGCAGATTTTGTTTGTTTTTGTTAGTTTCTGTGTATTAAGTCCATTTTTTTCAAATGCTTCATTTTGTAATTATTTTGTTCACTTTTTGCTCATTTTAGAGACTATTTTGTTAATTTCTTTTCATTTGTATTGCTTATTTTATTGATGCAATTGAATATTTCATTCACTTTTGTCAGTTTTTGGATTATTGTTGCTCATTTTGTTTCATTGGTTTTTTTTTTTCATTTACTGTCTGTTTTGCTTTTTGGTTTTTAATTTTGTTCACTTTTTGTTCATTTTGGGGATGATTTTGTTCTATTTTATGCACATCTTTTTCTTGCTCATTTTGTGCATTTTGCTCATTTTACAGATGACTTCCCTTGTGTATGTTCATTTTCCTCATTATTTTTGTTCAGCTGCTATCATTTTGTTACTTCTCTCATGGATACGATTGCATGTTTTGTTCATTTTAGTCATACTGTGGATTTTTTTTCTAATTTTATTATTTTCCTCAGTATTTTTCTGTCATGCAAATTATTTTGTTACTTTTGTCCAGTTCCTTTCACTTCATTGCTTATTTTATTATTATTCTGCACTATTTTCTTCACTTTGTCAGTTTGGGGATTATTTTGTTCTGTTTCTGATCAGTTCCTTTAATCTTGCTGCTAATTTTGTTGATGTGATTGAGATTTAGTGTTCATTTTGTGTATTATTTTTGCTCAGTTTTGTTCATTTTTTTTTATCATTTTGGGCATCTTTTGTTCATTTTGTTGCCTTTTTCTTAACTTTTCAATCATTTTCTTCAGAATTTCCAGGATGATTCAGAGGTGGTTGCCTAAAAATATCCTCCTAAGGCTCCAATCAAACCTACACTCTTGGTTTATTACTTTCTTTTTCATCAAAAATGCAAGCAAATACAGTCATCAAACTAAGAGCTATGCTAATCCGAGTAATTTTACCATTCATAATTCTTCCAATGTATAAATAATGACTTAATTTCATAGACATCCTCTCCAGCAGAACATCTTCGGAGCTCAAAGGAGTCGATGTTAATGAAAATAGAATAAAATTACCTTCACACGCTGTAATAACCTTCCTCAATTATCATTTATATGGCTTTTCCTGTGTCACTTTCAGGGCTTCAGTTAGATCGCATTTATTGTCTGTAAATTAAAAAATAAATCTCATTAACTCCTGCATGACTTTAATGAATATCATGAACATTTTTATACTGTACATTGCAACAGATTCAGTGGTTCAGTTGTGAAGGTAACTACATGTATATTTTGGCCTTGACAGCCCAGTTTTTCAGATACAAAGGGGAATGGGACTGCTCCGGGAAAAATGAAAACATACAGCACCTATTCATATTTCTTTGTTTACAAGTACAGGTTAGACTCAAGGCATGGTATATCATGTTCATGCAGGAGGCTTTTTCGCTGATCTATACAGGAGAAAATTGTAAAAAATATGGACGTGAGTGACAGCAGAGATTTGGTGCAATCCTGCTTTCTGCTCCCACATTGTACATTTGGCCCCTAAATTTGTGAGTTTATTCTCCGAGCCCTGATTACTGCGTCAAGTGTGCTTTTCTCCTCCCTGTATTATTTATGGCGTACGTTGGTGTTTGAGGTTTCACACAGCACAGACAGCTCCAATTCAAGCTCTTCAGGCTGGAGATGGATTTACTGTTGTTCTGACTGACGCTGACAAGTCGCGCAGATTTGAATGAGAACACAACAGGGGTGACAAGAATAAATTCTTCAGATAAACATGGTTGGTGTATTGTGTACGTCTTCAAACAGGAGCTAAATATGTAGCCTCTTTATCACTTCAAGGATCACTATATACCGGACCCTCATGAGGATTGAGGGGTAGAAAATGGATGGATGGACGTTGCCACAGTTTTAAAATACAGTATATGTTACAACTCACCCCACCCCTGTCTGCCACTGTTTGGCAAACTGTATTACCGGTAGTATAGTGTTGTGAAATTAGCAGGAGGAAATGCAACATATTTTGCCTAATAAACTACAATTTAATTCCTGTACATCATATACTTTTATCTGCAACTGTAAATGTACTAAACAAAATTGAGTGTTGGTAAAAAAAATAAATAATAAATAAATTCTTACATCAAAATCTGTTTCTTTTCAATAAAATATGCATGTGCCTGTTTCCAGCCTTGACAAACTACCATAAGAGAGTGAAAAGGAAGTGAGTGAACACTGAAGTAATCATGTGACTCCCATCTCATCCCTCAGTACTCATAAGAACAGCAAGAAAAAGCATCTCATAAACAGCTAGTCAAGTAGTGAGTAACTTTATACTAAAGCCTGTGGCAACCAATAATGTAAAATAATAATGATAGGCATAAATGCAGAGGAAATGAAGAAAATAAGCAACAAAAGGCACAAAAAGGAACAAAATAATCAAAAGAATGAACAAAATTAATAAACTGAGCAACTAAGCACAAAAATTATTAAATTAATTTTAAAAGTAACTAAATAAGCAACAACACAAGCAAAAAAATTAACAAATCAAGCAAATTAAAAATTAACCAAATAATACAATAAGCCCAAATGAGCAACATAGGCAGGAAAAGTAGTAAGAACATGTAAAATAATAAGGTACATAAAAAAACAAACAAAATTAAACAACAATTTATCATACTGTATGTATATGAGCTGCATAGCAACCAATAATGTAAGTGGCCAATAACGCAGTATGTGCCAATAAGCCAATTTGAAATGTAATAAAGCAAATAATGCAATTTTTTGTAAATAATGTAATAAAGTTTATGAGCCTATGATGTAATAAAATGTTATCAATAATGTGATGAGTTACTACGTTATTGACCTAGCATTAAAAACATTCTGAAAATGTGACAAATGCAACCAATAATGTAATAATACAAAAATAGGAAAGCATTTCTTGGAAAGTTTTTCTTAGCAGTTTTTGAGCAGTTTGCTCTTCAAAAGCAGGTACAGGGGGTAGCATAGTCACCATATTCATTCATCAAGTATGCGTACTATACAGCAAACTGCACAAAAACGGCAAAACAATCATTGAGCTGGAAGGCATGGGAGCAGCAGTGGGGAAGCACTAGTACGTCCATGCAATGGGTCACATAACAAGGTAGTAACACGGGAAAGGAATATATTTTTGCTTCATCACCAGCAGGTTTCCATAGGGAATATGAATAGGTGCCATTTTCCCATGTTGAATCCTGTTTGTATAAGATCGGCATGTCTATTTCTGCTTTATAGTTGGACGTTTTCATATCGCACTCTGGGACTGACTTTGTTTTCACGGCGGTGAACAATGTAATTACTGCAGTTTTAGACATTTGACTCTCGGTTCACCCATACAGGTTGCCACAATTTTATTGAGATTTGCCGTGGCTATTGGTCATTATCACAGGGGGTGCTACTGCTGATACTTTGCAACCTTGGGCAATCGAAAAACATGTAGTTACATCCATCTGTGACGCAGAATCGTAATGTTTTTCACCATCAGGGTCTTATTATAGTCCTCTAGTCCTCCTTCATCATGTCACATCCGTTTCCACACAGAAAAGCTGTGAAGGCGACGCTGGTCCTGCTCCCTCTGCTCGGCATCACCTACATGCTCTTCTTTGTGAATCCGGGGGAGGATGACATCTCACAAATTGTCTTCATCTATTTCAACTCCTTTTTACAGTCTTTTCAGGTGAGAAGAAGGTTTATTATAAGGTGGGATGCAGGTCATCACTGAAAAGGACCTTTGTCTTGGGTCTCACCGCTGTTAATAATACTGAGCAAGGAAAGTTTTGTTGCTGTTGTTCAGGAAGTCTTTTCAGATTTTGAGGCTTTTTTGCACAAATATGATTTAGATTCAAATGTGTACAGTACATAACCATTCTGCTTAGTGCTCAGTGTCCTGAGAGGCCAGCATGATTTCTACTATATAATCATTTTATATTTTTCTATCTTTTGTGATTACATTTTAAAAAGAAAAAAATGTAAGTTGAAAGGGAGCACAGCTGTCTTACGGTCAAAATAAGATTTTCCACTGCAAGTTTACAAAACCAAATCATTACTTTTATTTTTCTTCTTACAGTATGACTGCACCAGGTTATTTGTCTCATATCTTGACACAGCTTTTACTGATTTGAACGCTAATGTGTTTTTTTCTGCAGGGGTTCTTTGTGTCTGTGTTTTACTGCTTTCTAAATGGAGAGGTGAGTCACTTTTTTAAAGCGTGCTGTATACCAGTATTTATGATTTTAATTAAATTGTCAACCTGTTTCTTGTCTTAATAAAGACACTAATTGACTCCCTTGGTATTTCTCCCAACCTCCTATGTACACTTCAAAGAAGGGATTGGGTTTTTCTTTTCTCTCTTGTCTAGTGCTAACAATAAACCCCAAATGAGCCATTAGAAGAATTACATGTTTGTCAGTAATTGTGAATAATGAAGGACCTTTCAAGCTGATTTCTCTGAGGTCTTCCATAACTCTAACATGGTTTAAAAGGCAGTTGATTGGGGTATTGGTGTAGGATCTGTCTGTGCATGACTATAACTCAACAACACATTTCAGTTTCAAAATTTTACACTAAGTAGGGTTTTGATGCATCTTCTGCAGCCATGGGACCTCATTTTTAAAAATTTGTGTAGGATCCACACTAAAACATAGCATACCGCAAAACACTAAAAACAACGTATGGCAAAAAATATTTTGAGTTATTAAACTGCATGTGCTCACCTGCACCCAAGTTCCCATTTACATATAAATACCAACCTGGCTGAAAGCTTGCGTATGTGTCTCGGCCTCATATACAGCCCTGTCCACACCTAGACTCCACTGTAAAAGGCGACACTTAAGAAAAGTTTGACACATATTCACTCATTCAGCCTATCGCGACCAATAGCTCACAAACAGGAAGTTGGTAAGTAATGATACCTCTGCCTGATCATAGCAAAGTAGACAACAAGATACAGTACAACTGGAGTTTCATTGAAATCAGCCATCCTACATGTGATATAAATTATATTGATCTCTATGAGACTGACAGAAAGACAAGTGTGTGGGAACTGTCTACAAAGTGCAACAACAAAAATAGATTGCACAAATAATAGTCAATAAATTCACAATAATACTAATAATAATACAGTAATTACAATAATAAAGTAAAAAATTTGCAAAGGACCCCTCCTTGAATCGCCACCTTATCGAGGTGGAGGGGTTTGCATGCCTGCGTGATCCTAGGAGCTATGTTGTCGGGGGGCCCTGGTAGGGTCTTCCAACGCAAATTGGTCCTAGGTGTCAGGTCAGACTAAGTGCGATTCAGAAGACTCTTATGACTATGCCTTCCCGGGGGCCCACCACCTGCAGGAAGGGTTGTAAGGGTTTGGTGCTGTGTGTTTGGGTGGCAGCTGAAGGCAGGGGCCTGGGTGGTCCAATCTCTGGTTGCCAAAACTAGCTTCAACCGGGAGGGGGCCCTGGAGCAGACCCAGGACATGCTGGAGGGACAATGTTTTTAGCCTGGTCTGGGAACACCAGGCCAGGCTAAAAGGAGATGGAGGAGCTAGGCTTCTCTGCTTAGGCTGCTGCCCCAGCGACCCAGGATCAGCGGAAGAAGATGGATGGATAGATTCGCAAAGAAGTTCAGTGAAACTCTGTGTTGGAAGTATTTACACAAATTATGTGCAGTGCTTTGGTTTACACAGGTCAATATTGAATAAGATTTTACTGTTTTTGACACAATGTGCACATGCAGAGATTATGAATTAATATTTCATACTGTGCGTTCACACATCTTTACCTTAATGTCACTGTGCTACAATCATTAAAACAGTGAATATGTTCAGGTGTCCCCATGTCTCACCTAATGATGTGACATTTTCAGCGGGTGTGAAAACTGACACAAAGGATCAGTTTTAAATGATGGTTCAGTTTTCACATGTATTTTCTAAGAGTGTAGCAATAAAACATCAAAGCATAGGGTTTGTTTTTTAAGGTCATTTTGGGTTTTCTAGTGTTTGCTCCCATTTATGTGGCTTTTTCATTCTCCTCTTGTACCGAGAATGTAACCTGCATGTTAATTGATAATTCATTACAGCCTATTTATTGTTTGCTTATCAGAACGTCTTGAAGCCACTGCAGTACAATAATTCTTTGATTTCTTATCATTGAAGGTTCGTTCAGCTGTTAGGAAACGGTGGCATCGCTGGCAGGACAACCATGCACTCCGAGTGCGAGTGGCTCGAGCCATGTCCATCCCCACGTCTCCAACCAGGATTAGCTTCCACAGCATCAAACAGACCACAGCTGTGTGATCAGAAGGACAAGCAAATAATCTTGACTCTAGTGTCTAGAGAAACAGGCTTAATCTTTTCGCCCAGCGCAGCAAGGTGTTTTACAAGGAAACTGATTTCTGATAGATTCAGGGCCAGCGAGGCCACGGTGTATCCAGAGGAGTCAGGGGAATAACTGCTGACTACTGAGAAAAAATTAAGATGTTGCCTAAATGAAAAAGTCAGTTACACACATCACATAACATGCTGCACTGTGTCCCATCTGCACATAGGATGCAGGTTTTAGGATTCATAAGGACATGAAAAAATATCCTAATAACTACCACTTCTTAACAAGTCCTTGTTTTGTCACTGCCGTCTGACTGCTGGAGCAAAGTAACATGCTGTAGGGTGTACTGTGGGAAGTACACCCCACTGTGGAAAGTACACCCCACTGTGGAAAGATACTCAGACACAAGATTCTGCAGGTGGTAAATCATTTTACACAAACCAACCAAGATGGGTTTATAATGCCCAGAAGAGACAGCATCAGAAGTCAAACATACAGTTTGACTTAATACATATTCTTTGCTTTCAGCACAATAAAGTGGATACAGTGAAGAAGAATTAACACTGGAAATATTCACAGCTTGGAGTAAAAAATTTTTAATAATTTAATACAAAGGGATCAACACCTTCTTACCCATCTCCATTTATTTGATTTAATTACTTTTACTTATTTACTTCTCTACAATTAAGTAGTTTTTTTAGACAAGTGTACTTCTGAGAGTTGTGATTACGCAGAGTACTTTCTACTCTTACTCAGTTACATTTGTGATGAAAAAATGTACTTTTACACAGTTACATTTTACCACAACTCAGTGAGAAGGAGGGGTAAAATAGCTTGAAATGAACAAAAAATCCATCAAATGTACGAAATGAACAAAATAATCATGCACGTTAACAATGTCAATAAACTAAGCAAATAATGAGCAAAAACAAAATTGCAGAAGGAGCATAAAATGAACAAAATAATTCAGGAAATGACCAAAACTGAACAAGAGTCAAGGAAAATCCAAAATCTAAAAACATAACAAGCACAAATAAACAATGTAATCAGAAATCGAGCAAAAACAACAAAATAAGCACCAGAATGTACAAAAATGATCTAAAAGGTGAAGTGAGTTCACAAAATGAATGAAATAAGCAATACATTTTGAACAAAAAACAAAATAAGCAACAAAATGAGCAAAAAATTATCAGAATTATCAAGGAAATAAACAAAAATGACCAAAAGACCTGTTTGAGCGCAGTATACTATTCTATCATGCATTCCACATCATGAAGCTACTCACTGACACATAAGTATATGTATTCAAGTAAATAAATACTCAAGTACTTATGCTTATGCGTACTTCTACAGCCTGTATCTATTATAAGAGGTGGAATTATTAGTAAAAGATAAATAATTCAAGTACAGGTTTTTCATTTTCTTTCTCAGAGAATGGATGAATTTATCAAGAGCTTCAAACAACAGGACACATTGGATACCTGTTCACTGTGCCGTGAGCAGTGGCAGAGGTCTTTTTATTAAATCTAACCCAGGGTCAACAAACGTTACTATTAGAAAGCTGGAAAGTAAGATTTAGAACTCTACAAAGCACTGTTAATATTGTGACAATAAAAATGCTTCATATCAAAGATCATAACAATATGAGCTCATGCTACACATATGCAAAGAATACACTACCAGTCAAATTTTTTTTCCCCAGTTTTTTTGTTGAAATTCAAGCAGTTCCAGTTCAACGAATAGCTTGAAATGTTACGATGTGCTGAACTGCCAGAGGTAAAAAAAAAAATGTTAAGGTTACTCCAAACTGAAAATGTACTATTGAGAATTATTCAGAAAGGCCCTTTTTCAGGAAACAAGACATGGGTTAAAAACTTAAAGTCTGTTCTGCACCAATAGAGGTTGATCAAGCTTTGAAAGTTGGTGCAACTAATTCCTACAGGTTTCCAAGTTTGTTTGATTAAGTAAAACCCCCTCTGTCTGCTTTAAAGTAGTGTTGGAACACCCTGTGGTACAATACCCTCAGGAGCATTATTTCAACAGTGCTGTACTGCAGAAACCATTGTGTTATAAAAATGGTGAGAAAAAGGAACAAAAAAAAGGTACAGAGATAGACCATTATAAGTAAAATAAACGTACAGTAGGTTTTTCCTACAGAAATTGCAAAGAAAGTCAAGGTGCGAGTGAGTTCAGTTTCCTTCACCATCAAAAGACACTCAGAAACTGGCAAGATGGTGGCTTTGGGTTTGTTGAACTTAACTGGTTGAATTTCAACAGAAAACTGGAAAGAAATAGTTGTGTTCTAAAACTTTTGACTGGTAGTGTACTGTACATACAGTGGGGACAATAAGTATTGGGAAATGTAAAAATGTGCAAGTTCACCCATTTAAAAAGATAAGAGAGGTTT
>JAQQAE010002085.1:0-23196 GCA_029823295.1 Pseudamia nigra
AGCTCTGGTATCGGAATAGTATCGGTATCGGCAGATATCCGAATTCAGGTATCGGGATCGGATCGGAAGTGAAAAAATGTGGATCGGTGCATCCCTACATCAGTTAGCTCGGTGTGGACAAAGCAAAGCAGTGTAGGTGGCTTAGTGGCTAAGCTAAATCACTCAGTGGTTGACCGTGGTTGCTGTTTTGGTTTCGTGTGGCTGTCGGATGCTGTGGATGTGATGCATGCATCTCGTGGGCTGAACGTGTCTGATAGGGTTGTGTTTACAGATGCTGGCAGAGTCTATTGTTGTTAGCACATTGCTAGCTTGGTAGCTTCTGGTATTAGCTAGCTAGCTCCTAGTTTGGGTATCACTTCCGGGAACAGCACACACACTTCCGGATGGGCCATTGTTGACTTCCAGGTCTATCTCTTTAGTAACCAATTTTTTTTATTAGCAGGGACAAATTGTTGGCCGATTTTTTTCTTCGTTACTCAAAGAATTCATGGGTAGGAGCGTTCGTTTCCCAGGGTTCCACTGTACTAATGGACAAAATGACCGTGACATCACCCTTTGGTTTCTGAAGGGCCATTTTGAAGCCAATTGAGTTGTCACTTCCTGGCTGATTTTGTTTTTGGCTCATTTTGGAGCCAAAAACAGGATATAACCATGTTTGGACAATTTGCGGCAGAGCTAGCGGAGCGTAGTATGTCAGGGGTCTTATGGGTAAGCTGATGCTAACTGATATCTTACTAATGCGATAACACTTCACCAAGCAATGCCAAACAAAGTCATATTACAGTGTTGTTAGTGTAAATTGTGTAAACACTTACTCACAACTACAGTTGAGTGTCTATCAAGTAAAACAATGCTCTGTTGAATAAGTAGAAGCTACAAAGTTCTGACTCGGTCTGACTCTGCTGGCTGAGTTCTCCATGCGGGTGCAGCAAAAAGTTAAAGATGGACCACCAGGTCACTTGTTAGAGAGTCCAAGTGTTTGAGACTATGATGACTCATCACAAAAATTTGTTCACTTTTATTCATTTTATTTATTCATTTCCTCAGCAAGAAGTCCAATGTAAGGAGTCCATAGGAGCCAGGGCTTCTTGGAGCCCATTGAACGTTGCCCAGTAGCCAACAGCGGTACGACAACTTTAAGTTACTTTCGCATCAGCCTCACTGAACAGCCTGGGTCATTGCCCACTGGGTAGAACACACCAGTTGTAGGCAAATTGAGAGAAAATGCTGTCAGTAGGGGTACAGTTTTATTTATGCTGCCACAGCTGGTATTTGAGAGTAGGAACAAACTTTTCTGCTCATAGGAATTGGAGATTTAGGCATTGCAGATCTTTTGAAAGGAGCCATCCTACATAGTGTTTTGCTCATCATAATGGTGCAATTTTACCTCCTCTTCTTTTCTAAACTAAAATAAAAGATTAGAGAAGTAAAATAATAATAATCTACAGACGTGTGTGTCATCACTTTGTTTTTTCTCCTTGGCTCTGCATTAACCAAGTGATGACGCATTTATCCGGTCTTTCTCTATAAGGTTCTTTAAAATGACTCTACCTCCAGCAGCTCTGATGACTCCGTATTAATGACATAGTGACAATAATAAAACAGAACTTTTACATCTGCTTGCTGCAAATATTAGTGCTTTTACATAAGTAGGATTTTTGTTATTACTATCATGCAGTACTAGTTTTACATGAATACCTTTGCTTATGTACTTCTTTCTTGACTGTACCTGATCACTGCTTCCTAATTTAAACATCACAGTGTACAAGTGATCAATGAGCATCAGCTTGGCCCTTGTTTTTTGTTGTTTTCATGTTCTAAGGTCAAACAGAGGAAACATCTGCTTTGCTGCTGTTCTAACTGCTCCAGATCTACGCAAACACAGGCAGAACTAGTGGTTGGGTATGCCAGAGGAAGAGTATTACTGTACAAAGCACACATGCATTAACACACGCACATGCTGCCTTTCTTCCTCTCATCCTTATCCTGTCAGAATCGCTGTGTAGTTTGTCTTGCAACCAGTGACTGAGCCATGAGGACTTTAACAACTGCTCTGTCCTGTTGTTTCTGTTTCCCTGTGTTAAGTATCACACAATATCTTATCGGAGGAACCTTTTGAGATACTGTAATACTATGATAAATGTTGTGTTTCTATAATGTTGTTTGTGGCATAAACAAAAATGAAAAAATGAGGTTGTGCTTTTGCCTCTGTTTGTTTCTGTTAACAAGATAATTGCTACTTTCTGGATTTCAGTAAAATTTTGGAGATTGGCCTTGTTTCATCGCAGCTTAGAAGTGATTCAGTTTGGGAGAGGATTCAAAAACACATCATCTGGATTATACATTCAGAAAATGTTTTAAGGGGTAGCTCATTCTCAAATTTGATTATGTTTAGTATGTTAATCATAACTTCTTAACCATTTCCATGTTAGGATCTGGTGGTGGTGATCCAGGTCATATCGTCATCTACCTTTCAGATGCGTTAAGAAATGAATAG
This sequence comes from Pseudamia nigra, assembly GCA_029823295.1. Taxonomy (NCBI): domain Eukaryota; kingdom Metazoa; phylum Chordata; class Actinopteri; order Kurtiformes; family Apogonidae; genus Pseudamia; species Pseudamia nigra. The sequence continues at coordinate 2,498 of JAQQAE010002085.1, forward strand.
TGTAACCCAGGTCCAAAGATGAAGCACCTCTGTTGCAAAGTTTTGTGTGAATGTTGCTGTATTTCATCTTGGTTTTGTTGTCTCCAAATCTCTCTGTGCTTCATCAGCTAGTGGCAGTGGCCGCTACAGGAAGAGACATACTTGAAATGAGGAAAAGAGCTTTTTTCTCGTTTACGCTGGAAGTCTTTAATAGTGAGCTAAATCACCTGTAGATTAACCTGCACTGGAACCATCTCATTTTGCCTCCAGTGCCCTATCAGTGTGGTAGGAATACTGAAGCCCAGAAACCCTCACATACTGTACATCCCCAAGGATCTCTCACACATTGTTTGCCTGGCCTCCTTATTTTGCCCCTTCATTGACCTTTGCTTTCAGTGTAATTCTTTTTCCTTCTAGCATCCTACATCTTGTGGCTTTGCAGCCCATTATTCATTCACTTTGGTACTAATATGTTATCTCTTTAGAGTCTATCCAAACTCAAAACATTCTGCAACAGTGTTTTCTTGCGAGGTTAATTTGAATAAATTATTCACAGTCTGATGGACAGAATTCACAATGAATAAAATGATCCTCAGAGATCAGTCCACAGTACTGGGAAGACGACACTGTAACAACGACTGTTTGTTGGTGCTACAATGGATCAGACTCTTCAACGTCTGAGCATTGCTGAAACACAGAAATAGCCCTTGTTTGGGGCCTTTCAAAATTTTAGAATAATAACCCTCGTCACCCAAAAGGGAAAAGGCAAGGTCTGTCCTTCCCAGAGATTATGGTGGGAAGAATCGATGACTTCCTTCGTCGTTCTCCCTCAGGGGACAGTGGGACAAAGTCTCAGTGGTATTAATAGTCGTCCTCTGATAAGCCAGTCAGAGCTCTGCCTCATGGTGCCTTTCGTCTTGTTATTGTGAGAATTTCTTAATATAGCATCAAAGAGTTCTTATAGAATATACATTTCCTTGTCTTCCTGTTTTTATTCATTTCCCTGTGCTTTACTGTATGTTATAACCCTTTTCACTGTACAATAGAGGACACTTGAGTGTCCCATCAGCAGACACTTGACACTGTGTCTTTGACAGTTTTCTCTTCAGTTCTAGGTGTGGATGTGATGCTGCGCGGTGCCCCAGAGCTGTTACTTAGCAGAGCCTTGTGTCGTAAAATGGGAGCAAAAGGTGATAGTCCTCTGTCATTGACACGGCTGTTGTCCTGAATGGCACACTGTATGTTTGCCTGAGGGCTACAAAGGCATTCACCTCCATACACTGGTCATAGAGAGGCTGTAAATACAGGCGCTATGCCTTTCGATTACCTAATTTATGAAAACACAGGAAACATCATGTAACACTTCAGAGTAAATTCTTAGAGAACAAGAGAAATGAGCTGGAAGAAAGACTGATAAATAGTTATATAGTCAGTTGGAAACAATGTAGTTACAAGTGTTTTTGCCACATTTATTTTGCAGTGGCGGGGTAATGTATGCACTGTATGAGGTTGCTTTAAAAGCTTTTAATTTGAAATGTCGTGCTGCAATATACTGTGTTGCACAATATGCTATTAAAAGCTTTTTGCAACCTCATACACTGTATGAGGTTGCAAAAAGCTTTTAATCTGAAATGTCGTGCTGCAATATACTGCCAGGAAGGTGATGTAGAGTTGTGTTGCTTCACTGATAGTACTGTAGTTCTGCAGCACTACTTGGCTTACTTGAGGACCTGCAATGTTGCTTTTCTACTGCAATATACGTAGGTTCCAGCTAATCATTATGGCAATGACTGTATGCAAATAGATGTTACTTCAGCATGACCATAGTTACAAGTCAGACTTAACGGTAGAGGAAACTTGATGATTTGAACATTTGTCCATAAAAATGTATGCGTTATAACCTTTAAAAAGACAGATTCTTTTAAGTTTTCAAGTCAGAATATAGTTTTGTAGACTTAAAATCTGGAGTTGATGCCTCAAACTGGAACCCATTTGAAATCCAAGCATATCAGCAACTTCCCACTCACTTTGTGCCATGTCCATCAGTGAAGATGCACATACCTGGTACATTCAGTGTGAATGCAAAACAGGCATGCTGGGGTGAAATGTGATGAACCAATACCAGCCAGTGGAAAAGCAAAGTAAGAGCAGTTCATCTCCAGATCAAAAAATGATGAGAAAAAGTTGGGTCAATCAGTTCCATTAACACCTTATAGTCATGTGTGTTAATTGGACAATACATTTGTCCTTATTGCTTTCATTTTTTTTGACAAGATCTGTATCAAAAAACAAACACTGGACACAAAAGAATGACTCAAAACAACAGGGATCAGGCAGAAATCAGTCTCTTTAATTGACAAACCAGTTAAATACACAACTGAGCAGACCACAAAGCAAATTAGTCCAGAGGGCAAGGCAAATCCAAAGACACAAGGCAGGCAGAAGGTCATAACACATAGAAACAGCAGGAGACAGTCAAACAAATCCAAAGGGGCAGGCAAAAGGTGATCCAAACCCAGTTCAAGGAATCATAAGGAATTCTGGAACAAGAGTCACAAGGGAACAACTATTATCTGACAGAGACTTAAATGCAGGAGGAGGCTGGGCAGCCAATGAGATACAGGTGAAATACCTTAGTGTGGGGGAGACAATCAGACACAGGTGAGACACAGGACAGGAAGTGAAGCTGAAACGAAAGCGGTTAGACACACCAAAATAAAACAGTAAATACTGAAACAGAAAACTAAAAACATAACCTAAGGCAAGGAGCCGCTTCGGGCACTTTTCTGTAGAGTTTCAGCTTGTTTTAATCTTATGTACTGTATGTGTGAGTGTCTTTAGCCTGTTCTTGACTTCGCTCTATAATATTTGCATAGATTTTAGTTTGCTGTAACCTGATAGACTTTACTGCTTGTTTTAGCTTGATTCTGAGATGGCACTTCCTATACAGTAGTGTCCTTCAAAATAAGAGCACATGTAAAAGCTACAGATGATAGAGTAAAAGTGTGTACTTTATTGTGTTCTGTTAAATTTTGCCTAATTATAGTAGTTTCATAAGTAACAGGTAAACTCAAAAAAGCAGTTAAAATAATTTAAAGTGATAATTGGGAGAAAAAATGTAATATTTGTTAAGTTTTCCCTGACTCAGAGGAAACACTGAGCTAATGTATATCAAGAAATGATTGCTATCCACTAAATGTACTGTTTTACTCTGAGTTTGTTTTTCTCTTTTGATTTCATAGCAGAAATGCTCCAAATAGGTTCTCTGAAAAGAGAGCATGGGAAAAATAGTTGCCGTTGTGGAAACTGCTGGGAAAAGCCTGAGTTCTCATTGGTAGTGGGGCATTGTGGGATGTGAGAAAGAGCTGAGAAAGACTGTTTTGCTCCCTCTGAGCAGGAGAAAACATGGAAACATGGACACAAAAAGCACAAAGATTAGACCAGACCAAGCAGAACTGACTGGGTTCACTTCATGCTCTGCTGGCTCCACTTGCTGCAGAGATAGGAAGATGAGAAGCACAGGGTTAGTGATACAGGCTGTGAGTGTGCTGAGGTGGGCAGCCGAGCCACTTGTTTCCTCGTCTGATTTAAACTCCCCTGACGTCGCTGTGAACGGTGGTGGCCTGCATACCGACATACCAAGCTGATGGTTGCCGGCCCATTAGTAGGACCCAAGTGGTGGAGCCCACCCAGGGCTGCTGACCCTCTCCTGCCCACCTTCTGCCTTCCTGCCCAACCCTGGCTCTGGATCAGAGGCAGGCCGCACGTCGGGGGACTGGGTTAATAGTGGCCACAACCATGCCATCCCTTTCAAGCTCCAACCCAAGAGTGCAATTTTGCCTAATGCTATTTCCTGCAGATAAGATGCAAAAAAGCTCCTTTTACTGATTTTTCCTCATCAGAGGTTTGAGAGGTGAGGGGTGGGTGAAGAGTGGTAAAAACAGTACATGATTCAGTACGTGCTCTGTTTCATCATCACTTGACTCTCTCTGTTTGGACCCTGTGTCTGGTATTACATAATTAAACCTAAGAAAACAAATCACAGAATATGAAATGGTCTTTTAATTTAACTTGGTTATCCATATTGGATCATTTTGTTCTCCATCAGGCCTTAAGTGGCTTAATAGAGGCTGTGTTAAGTGGTTATTTTACTCACCCTAGACCTCCTAAATTGTTTCCAGCCTAAAACGAGATGGTTGGAGATATTCTGTGTGGAAATCGCTCGTATGTCTGTGGTTCTTTGGTGACATACTGTCTTTATTTGAGACATCACGGATTATTCAGTGCTCAAGCAGACAAAAACACACCTTGAGCCTATGAAGCTTCAGCGTGGCTCCATTTCATAAACGTAATTGCATTTTTATGCAAATAAACTGAAAATTAATGTGTTCCATCTGATACATAATGTCATTTGTTCATAATTCATAACAGTTTGAAATGGTAATATAAAACATATCCGGAAACCTTGGCCAACAAGAGATTTAATTTCCATGAAACAGGGTTGAAAAAGTCTTCTACAATAGTCTTCTATAATTTCTATAGTAATATCTTTCTAAATGAATTAACACATATTTACAGTTATATTTGTTTTAGATCTTAGTATAGCAATATGCAGGAGGTCCAACCCAGTACTGGCACGATGTACCTAATAAAGAGGACAGTGGGTGTGTAAGCTTTCTTTTGTGTTTAGCTTCCTTTTCATTTACTTTGTCTTAATGTGTGTTTTGTTGTTTTCCTTTATCTTCAGATTCTGCTGTTGAGCATTGTTTTCATCTTGTTGAAGTATATGTTCATTTTTTGCACCAAAATTAATCAAACTAAAATGACCAAAATGAACAAAATAAGCACTGAATCATAAAATCAGAGAATCCAGACATGCCTTGTTACAACTCCAAATCAGAAAAGTTTTGACAGCAAGGATCTGAATTGAATGAATGTTACTGATCTCATTAAGGGAAATTCATTGACAAGCTCAAATCAGTAATATGTCTTCACAGTCTTTAGTCTGCTACCAGCTGTGGCGTTAAACAGTCTGATAGTGAGAAATCGGAAGGCTCTATAAGAGTTTTCAGTTCTGTAGGTAGTTATGTCAGTCGTCCACTGGAGCTGCTCCTCTTTCCAGCCCATTTGGCATCTCTGTCTCATCAAACCATGATGTAACAGGCACGTCAACAGACGAGTCTGGGCAGTCACTGTTCAGCCAGGTCTCACAGAAACACATGAAGTTAGCCCCTCGAAACTCCTTCTAGTATAGTTGGTAGAAAAGGCTTGTATCTGAATCTTCTGCATTTTACTCTGGCACCAGCCAGTCTCTGCTTAGGCTGCTCCCCCCTCGAACCTAACCAGGATAAGTGGAAGATGATGTATGGATGGATGTCTGTTTAATGTAATTTTAATAGAAAATACACAGTCCTTCCTCAAATTAGAGTCTGCTACACAAATGGAAATAGGGCAGGGTCAATTAAGAGCTAAAAATGAATTAATGATTAGAAAAGGCTGAAGTGAATAGGTGATTAGGTTCATATGGCGCACGTAAGGAGAGGTTTAGACTGTGGGCATCCATATGGCACAGTAAAGTATCTGTAAATACATACATGAACCTGTCACTGATATAGAGAATCATGTGTCTCGCGTATTAATATTTAATAGTGTCTTCTGTCTAAGAACCAGCACAGGTCAGTCTAAGGTGCTGCACCCTAACACTGTATGTATAACCATTCATCCAAATACCAGACATTGAGGAATGCCAATATGATGAATGAGTGGCGGGAATATCAAGTCCTGTACTGCCCATCTTTGAGAAATTTTATTTTTGAAACTCCAAGTAGCTATCTGATTTCTTCAGAATTAAAATTTAGCCCTTAACTTAACAGAAAAAAAAATATATACATGGTGAGTATTGTGATAATTATTGACATCAGGTAATATGAAAATACTTGTCATGATGGCATTTGTGGCTAGACCACCCAGCACTAACTTCACTGAAAGGTGTTCACGTCTCATCACATTACTCGTACAATCATTTCCACTAGACAATACAGCAACACTGTTCACAAAGCGATTTCTATGACATGATGAATTGTGGCTCATTCCATCTGATACATCTGACAGCGGGACGTCTCATTCAGCCCAGTATGAATGTATGCAGAAGTTACTGTACCTTCAAAATCATTGCAATGAATGACTGGTTGCTGTCTTTGACCAGGATCTCACTTTTGATTCTATTCCAGTGCTTATGTTGTGTGTTTGTAATCCTGATTAAGACTGTTTGGTCAGAACATGTTGGTTTTTGTGTTTTTAAGAAATTTAGCCACATAAAAGGCCTTTTATTTTCATGTTATATTTCTTTACATCTTCTCTCAGGAGTTGCTGGATTATTTTTGCTTTTTTTAATTACAGGATATGATTGTTAAGACATAATCACCCCATGCACCTCATAGGCCAGTCACATAGAGGATGTGTGTTTTTATCTGAATTATTACATAAGGAGATCGAGAAGATAATTGTTGCGGCTTTTCTAACTTTAGACAGCACTTTAGACAGCTCATTGGCGTGAAAACCACCACGTGGTTTTTCTGCATCTTTAATCTGAGGCTTGACACCCACACCAGCATAGCCCCTTCTGTTGTTTTACTGTAATGTGAGTCAGAGACTCCCCAAAATACATTCTGTTACAGCTATTACACGCTGCACATTTCCAGAAGCAGCAGCCCAGTTTCTCAAAGCTCTAAACATAAAACTCCACAAATCTCTTGCAACACAGAGTTCAAAACCATGGTCCCTCCTCTTAAAACTGTTCTTGCATGAAAATAACACATTCAGCTTCACATGATAATCTCTCACAGGACATCAAATACAACCCTGTTTCCAGAAGAAGTTCAGCCACTGTGTAAAATCTAAAGAGAAAGTGACTGTTGGACATATACTAAATCAATCAATCAATCAACAGTACTTTATTTATCCCCAAGGGGCAATTACTTTTCTCCCGTTGAGGAAGAGGGAGCTGCAGCGCATGATGCGCGCTGCTCTGTGCAGGTGGGGGAAAGTGTGTGTATGTAGGGTGGGGGGGGTACACAGTAGGTAAGGAGGGTTTTTTAAAAAGCACAGTTTCCAGAATTAGGGTCCTTAGGGAGCAAAATTATGGTCACATAGAAAAAAGCCTCATATGCACAGTTAGCAGACAAGTTGCAACACAAACATTCATTAACAAAGCAGTACATTTCAGAGAGCCTTGGTTGTGGGGTGAACCCCTAGAACCCCATATTTAATAGAAAATAACACAAATGAATGAAGATGAGATACAACAGAGTGGTAAACATGACCCTGGCTCGTCTTTTTGGAAATGTGTTGCTGGCATTAAATTCAAGCATGTAATGAGCATGTAATTTTCAAAAAACAATTACATTTCTGTTACGTGACATGACATCTAGTCTTTGTGCCATGTTCAACTTAATATGGGAGGATTAAGGGGTAGAAAATGGATGGATGGATGGATGGGAGTTTAAAGTTTTGAAATCATCACATTGTGTTTTATTTATATTGTACATAGTAACTCAAGTTTTTTGGAAAGGAGTTTGTGACTGTTGCAGCACAAACACTATGTACTGTGCATGGTATGAAAAGGCAAGTGACATGAAAGATTGCAGAAGATGAAGATTGTAAAAAAAAAAGACACACAAAATCTGCTGAAAAAAACTAAGCTATACAAGACCTAAACATGCTGAAAAATATAAAAAGCTATAAATCCTTCTTTGCTGCTTAGTTTTATACAATGAAAAACTCATATAGGAAAGTCACAAAAAAAAACATTCTTCATTTGTTACTGCAATACCAAGTGTTGAGCTGATTTTCTACCTGTGTAATTCCTTTGAGGCCTCTTTTATCTTTTGATTTTATAGCAGTGATGGGTATCCAGCAACAGTAGTCAAGTAAGTATTGTATATTGTCACCTCATATAATGACTCATGAGGAATACTCATAGAAATAAGTTCAAAAACAAGGGTAAAAAAATATTCTGAATTGCTGAGTAACTTTACAATGTGACATTTAATGTAGGCTCACATAGTGCATTCAAACAAGTTCAATAGCATTTAGGTAATAAAATTGTGCATGTTAATTGTAATCATTAAAGTGACCTATCCAGAGCCAGGCAAATGGAAAAATGCATTACATCATGCTGTGTTTACTGTCAAACGGTAATGAAAAAAATTTTGATGACATAGTTGAAATTTTGCTTATTGGAAGGTATTATTTTGTTAATTTTGGTGAACTTAACTAAGAGGAAGTACATTTTTCTCAACACAAATGTAATGTGATCAGTATGTACTTGAGTACTCAGTTGGAGTTTTTTGTGCACATGATTCTAGTTTTTGTATGTAAAAAGCAGGCAAAAACTCCTACAGTAAATGCAACAGATGTGCTTCGTCCCTCCAGAGTGTACGTCATAGGAATTGCAGCCAGACATAGCGAGGGTTTGTAAATGTGAATCCTCGTGACATTTGGTGTCATCTCTATGGTCGACTTTGTTCCACTGGCAGCGTTTAAGGGCAGCAGTGTCATCAGAGAGGGATGCGTCATGATGGTGAACAGAAACTGAGTTTAGCACACACGTCTGTCCACGTGCTCCTTTGATCCCAATCATTCATAAAGTCAGCAAGGGAGATTTGTATCCGCAGCCCACCCTACACTGTCTGTTATCTCTGCCCCCTGCTTCCCTGCTATTAGGAAGGAATGAGATGTCGCACATACACACATAAATTCAATTCCGAATAGAATGGTGATGGCAGCCGCTTGTCTCCTGAATTAACAGTACAATTCCAAGTAGAGCTGGGTGATACGACCAGAAATGTTCTTACAGATATTTTTATCAGTCTATACTGATAATTCTCATGCTAACTGTTAAATTATCTTTATTGACAAGACAAATACGAGGCACAAAGATGAAAAATTCACATGACAGACAATAATAATCTAAGTAAAAATTTAAACGTGACGTTAAGGGACAAAGAGATTAAAACAATATAGAAGACAGATGAAAATGATGGAAGGACACAACAAGTTCAAAAACCTTCTTTAAAAAATATAAAAGATGCAAAGGAACAAACTTGTAATTAAAAAATGTTTTAAAAAATTACACGTTACATAAGAATTAGTTAGATAAGAATCAAAAATATGAAAATTTCAATATACACCTTTGTTCCTTTTGATTTATTTTGAATAAATCAATTGACATCAGTAATAAGAGAGTTGCACATCTCCTCTGTGCACGCACAAATTTTCAGGCTTTTCAATTTCAGCTGCTAAACAATTCACGCCACTGTGCAGTTAATGCGAAAGACAAGGACAAATGACAGACTGTGTTCTTAAACATCACTGAAGATCAGCTTTAAATGTAATTTACAGTCACAATGACAAGTGCTCATTGTGCTGTATATGGTTGTTTGAAAGGTCATTATAAGCTACAACAGTGGAAAAAATGACATTATTGCACCACAGCATGTAGTATTACCCAGTAGTGTACATGTACACCGCCGTTTGTTCTCTACACATTTCTAACTGTAAAAAAGACCCCAATTGACAATAAATGTGAATGAAAGCAGTAACTAAATCAAAACTTTATCAAACCTAATTGCATCTCGTTCTTGTTCGTGAATTACGTATGGCTTGTAAATTCCCCAACCATCATCCCACATAATTGCTGAGACATCAAAATAAGTTGCACTTATAACGATAGACGATATAAAATGTTAGTAGTGCTGAATTTTCACTACATGTATCCTGTTAATGTTAAACTCTTTGTTTTGGCTGCTGTTAAAAACCGAACAGGTCCAGCTACACAAGTGTTGAATGTTATAGATCTAGTCTTCGTCATCTCTGACAGGCTTGGTGTCTGGTAATAGAACCCATTAGGTTTCCATTACTTCAATTATGTTCGGATTTTTTAAAATGCAAATTTAATTTCATGATGGAAGCACCTCCAATTTTGAAAATGTTTGAAAATTTGTGTCAAAAACTTTGTTGCTTAGAGGAGGTGGATAAGTCCACTGTATTGAAAAAAAGTAAATGGGCATCTGTTTATGTCATCGCCAAAGTGGATATGATATGTGAAAGTAGCGGAAATGAGGTCAACCACTTGCACCAGCGGCAGCTAAGCTAAGCTAAGCTAAGCTAATGGCTAAGCTAGGGCTACAATGTGATCCATCTGTCTCCTCTAAGCAGCCTTGAACACATCCAAATAAGCACACAGTGATGCTACAATAACAAGCTGTGGAGCACACAGCTGGAGGAGAAAAATTCCAAGGTTTTCTATTTTCTTATGAAAATGAGGTAAAAGATGCTACAGGATGGAAAAACTGTAAAATGCATGAAAGCTGCAAAACAACAAAAAATTCTAATACACAAAGTTAAAGTTGCCTAAGATGCAGAAAGACCAAAAATATGACATAGAATTTTGTTCAGTGCAATTTCTGCCTTTTATGGCATTTAATCAGAATAAATAGAATGAGCACAATCTGAGTTGTTACTGTCATAATGATTAAATTACACGATAAAATATTTGTTTCATATGTAACTACATGATAAAATAAGTAAAAACAACAGCATCCTCACAGTAAATCATCCTTGAACATAATTATTATCACTGGGCCCTATTTTAAGTCCACCATTTGGCTTCTCTGCACTTAAAGTTTATCATCCTCCATTAGGAATTCCCTCAGTAGTCCCATCTACTCATCACTTTTCAGTTTTTCTTTCTCTGTCTTCACTTTCCCACCATTTCTCCTCATCCACTGGCCAGAAGAACACAGTGAAATCCCCCCCGCCACCTCGATTTATCCCACATTGAACACTGTAAGGCAGGCCAGCAGTGTAGACACCACCTCTGCAGCTGGACCAGAATGTAAATAGAGCAGTGTTTTTCACATTACTTCACCGCTTATTTTTAGTAGCTGAACAAGAGCAGGCAAGGGTGTGCCTTTTCGAGCTCTGACTGTAAGCCTTATCAGCTGCAAACACAGTAAAAAGAGAGGGAGAGAGAAATTTATAAATCAAACAATACAATAATGAGCCAATGTAGGAAGTGATGTGTTGATTTATGGTTTAACTTTTCACTGTAACTGGCAGACGAAACTGGAGGAGCTTTTTTAAGCATGGGGAAAGAATGCTGTCTTGCTGTTTTTCTCTTTCTCTGCAAGGCTCTGCACACACATAATAATGCATGTAAATTTTACTTTTGTAATATTTCATTTATTCAAGTAATAACCTAATGTGCCCATGACATGCTTTTCCATGTTTTGTGATTTATGTATCATGTTACAAGGGTGAATTCTCATATAAAATGTGCAGAAAGTGCAAAATGTAAGGTCTGCTTATCACCTAGAAATCCTTTGGAGAAGCAACTCATGTTTCGCAAGTTTCACAAACTTTTGGTTGCAAGACATTTTTAGGCCCAGTATGATGTTATACTGTGCCAGACTTTCTTAGATGGTCATTCTTACTGTAGTGGTGGCTAAGGGTAAGGCTAGAGTTAGCCTCCAGAGGAATCTAAGCAGTTACAACACCAAACTCAACAAAAGTCTCAAAATGAGGGGCGCAGTATCTGTCAATAGCTTGGTTCTGTGAGCACCAGTCATTAGCACAGATGCTCAGTCCACCTCCTTTGCTCTTACCAGAGTCATGGTTGTGATCACTCTAATGGATGGCATATCCTACCAGATACACAGCTGTGTCAGGAATCCAGGGTGCAGCCTGATCTCACTCACACCAGTTATGTACAAAGTTGTTGGTTGTTCACTGTTCATTTATTTCATGGAAGAACAATCAGAAACATCAAGTTACATAAACTTGCATTTCACTCCAGCCCCCACTGCACTTATAGTGTTTACAAAGAAAGCAATGAAGCTAGCATAACTCCTCCCCTCATTGGAAATTCCTAATAAGGGAAATCCACTTGTTTCAGGAAGATGGCTCCCCACTCATGATCTCTTGTGTGTGTCTGAAATATTATTCTAACTATTTTGAGTTTTGATGCTATTATAGAGGAACCTGACATTAAAATTAGATTGCTGCAAATACGCATGCCATGGGCACTTTAAGAATTACCATTTAATTCGAACACTTGAATCTATAACCTGATTTCCAAAACAGCTGGATGAAAATGGAAATGGAAATAATATGATGATTTACAAAACCAAAAATAACACAAATACAACACATCTAATGTTGAAAGTGAGAAATCTAACTGTTTTTTGAAAATTACAAGCTCATTTTGATGCAACAACACATTTCGAAACAGGTCAGCTTTGTTTCCCTCTGTGTTGCATCACAAGCATATGGGAACTTGCTTGATGTGGGATTTCTGCTGATCGGCACCTCAAGGTCTCCTTTTTTTCTTGCCTCAAGAAGACTACGTCTTCTTAGCTGCACATGTTGCTCTTGGTATTGTTAATGAGCTTGTTTACATGCACACAAAAAATTCGATCATTATCTGATTTCTGGAGTTATAAGATTATTCAAGTGATCATCCAAACAGAATAATGTGAAATGCTTTATCAGATAATGGCAGGTATTTTCCCCCAATACTCTTTGTGCATGTACTGTATATCTGTAAATCTGATTTATTTTGTTTTTTTACATCTGTGCATGTGTAAAAAAAATGTAGAAAACCGAAGTGATGGTTTTTAGGAAGGAGGAAACCTGACGTGCCAGGATCAAGGGCTGATGCTTTTCTTGTGAAAGCCAACTGTCATTTTGTCCTCATGGAGTATAAATAAAGGACCACAGCAGTATTTATTTTGCAGCTATATTAACTCCCACATTAGAACATCTAATGTTAAGACTGTAGGTTTCGCCATGTTCAACAAGACAAGACCAGATTTTTTGAAAACTTTGGGTTTGAGTTTGAGCTTTATGTCACTACATACATACGTAGTCCAAAATAAATCCAATAATGGACTGAAACATGTAAACCAGTGCTTTTGATAATCGCATTCCTGAAGTGCATGTAAACAGGTTAGATGCATCCATCCATTTTCTGCCCCTCAATCCTTGCAAAGGTTGGGGGCGGCTGACGTAGGGCAAAGGCGGGGTACACTCTGAATGAGTCGCCAGTTCATCACGAGACTGATATATAACTTGCCTTCACAAATGTTCAGGTTACCCATGCCATACCATCACAGATGCTGGCTTTTGAAATGAGTGCCGGTAAAAAGCCTAGTGGTCCCTCCTTCGCAGCCCTTTTTAACATGGTGTCCAAAATTTATACATTTCAAATTTTGACTCATCAATCTGCAGGACAGTTTTCAATACATCTACCATTTGTGGATGCAACAACAAAGTATTTTCACAGACAATTATTATTATTTATTAATTTTGGAAGTGTTCCTGAGCCCACGCAGTGACGTTCACTACAGAATCATATCTGTTTTAACGGTATTGTCTTCTGAGGACTTCAAGATCATGCCAACATTGGTTTTTGGTCTTGTCCTTTCAAAAAAAAAAATTTTTCAGATTCTCTGAAACTTTAAATAATATTGTGAACTAATATTGTGTCTGCTTTTAAGCAACTTTTCTACTCTTTCCTCACCCCTGACTCACCTTTTAGAAAATATGCTGCTGGAATCAAATTCAAAATGGGCATGACTTTCAAAATTAATAGCATTTGTCAGTATTAACATTTGATACGTTGTCTTTGTGCTATTTTGAACTTAATATGTTTCTGTCTTTTGCAAATCGTCAAACTCAGTTTTTTTTGTGTTTTTTTTGCGTAGATTTTACACAAAGACTCAGCTTTTTTGAAACATTATTCTTATTTTTTTACAGGTATTATTCCTCTGACCAGTATGTTTCTTTAGCTGTAGATCTGTTCAGTTCTTTGCCCAGAGGCTCTTCATCAGTGCTGTTAAAGCACAGCTGCCAGCAGTTCCTCGATTACTGTTCCACATCCAGCTCATACCTTCTGCTCGTTTCTAGGGATCAAACCAGTAACACCAGTTTGTTTAACACACGCCACAGCATCTGAAGTGGTGAACAGAATGTCTCGCCACCTTCTCTATGCCTGGCCATCTTCCCCCCATCCTCCCCTGTGCTTGCACCACAAAATGTCTTTTTCCAGCTCAGTCTCCAAAGTACTAACAATTTCTCACTGCTCTGTAATGACAAAGCCAAAAAGAGAAAGGGAAAGCAGCTGCTGGCAATTGCAAAGTACTTCTGTAGCTGTCTCCCCTCACCTCTCACACTTGATTTTTTTAGTGCATTGCAGAGACTACATCAGCACTTGTTGAATGTGGCTTTGGAAATGAGACCACTAAATCTGCAAGTTGATGCCGTGGGCTATTCTCGCATTGCACATCTCACATAAGCTATTGTTATGTCAAATGAGCGACTTTTCTCAACCAAAAACTGCATGAAAGCAGGTGGAAGTGTTTGCATCCAGCAATACACATGCATTTGAGCAGTAATACGTGTGAAGAAAGAGGTGCTAAACCCTTCATGTTCAACACAGTCACTGAACATGATGACTCAGTTAAAGTTCCACTGAGGTAAGCTGTCACTCACTGATGAAGACCGAAGTCGCACAAGCACTGAGTCACCACCACCAAACATATTAATGCGCTCAATTCAATGTCCCCAGTTCAGCTGATTTCGTATTCGGAATATTTCATCATAAATACATAACAGAACATGTTTGTCTTCCCTAACAGTGATGATCTTGGTGCACAGCCATCGATGCACACACTTGGACACACAGGCCTACGTTTGGCCTTGTCCCTGTCCAAACAGCCTTTCTATAGCGAGAGGCTCCAGTGGAGTGGATCAGCTCCAGCTAAGACACCCTTTCACACTTCCTCTCTGCTTTTCTCCAAACCCTCCCTCCTGTGTGACCACAGAGTCTTCCTTCCTTCTAACACAGAGGCCTGGGGGAGTCACAGGAGAGTCAGGATGGCCGGACGTGCTCCGATCAGACAGACAGACAAACAGACTGACAAGGAACAGACACACAGACTGGAGGATACTGTTGCTACTGTGGACTTTGGACACAGTTTTCTGCTCATCCGGAGCCACAAGGAGAATGACATCATTCCTGTTTTGACAGGACAACAGGAAGATGGAGGGAGACAGCGGCAGCAGGGTGTGTGGGTGAGAGCATGAAAGAGTGGAAGGACACAAAGGAAACATAGGTGTTTATGAGTGAACAGGCACAGATATTTCCATGCCAAGTGAACATAGGATCTAGTTACAGTGGTGCCCCAGCTAACAAACGCTTCCAGTAACGAAAAATTTGGCTACCGAAGAAAAAATCAGCCAAAAATTTGAGCCGGCTAACAATAAAAATTTCCTCAACGAAAGAAGATAGACCTGGAAGTGAACTATCACCTGGATGTAAACAGTTAACTCAATAACTTGAAAGCTCCCGCGGGGTGTAATAGGCCGCTAACCATGAGTAGCCGGCTCCGGAGTGGTGTTAGCTTATGACAGCAGAGGCTAGGACACACAGGGCCATGCTGTCGGGTTCTGCATTGAGGAGTTAAGCTGATTCATAGATGCCAATGGTGAGGCAGTCTTGTTTCTGACCTGTGTCTTGTTTCACAGCTGGCTAGCGCAGCTCCGGCTACCGTCTAGCGCTGCTCCGGCTGCCGGCTAGCCGGACACGTACTAGCCGGCTGTTAAACAAGACACAGGTCAGAAACAAGACGCCTCACCATCAGCATCTATGAATCAGCTCAACTCCTCAATGCAGAACCCGACAACGTGGTCCTGTGTGTCCTAGCCTCAGACATTGTAAGCTAACGCCACTCCGGAGCCAGCTATAGCTAGCTGTAGCTAACAACAGTAGCCGTGAACACGCTGGAGCTGTGCTTAGAGCCGGCAGCTCCGGTGTCTGGAGCTGTGTTTACAGTTATAGACATGTGCAATGTCCAATGACAAAACCAAGTCATAAGCCATGGTAAGAATACATTCTAAATCATTTTTAGAACTAATTTCATGCATTCCGTTTCAGATAATTAACATAACTTCCTTTTCAAATAATAATAATGAATAAATTTGCACGTATGGCTGTGTAATACATACTTTATATGGGAGTTTTTTGTGGGTCCAGAACCAATTAATGGTTTTACATGTATTCCTATGGAAAAACTCGCTTCAGCTAACGAATGATTCGCCCACAGACCGTGACACCGGAATGAATTAAATTTGCTAGCCAGGGCACCACTGTATATCATTGGTCAGACAAACTAATGATAAATTATGCAACATTTCTCTTGCTCGCATGAAGCCAAACCATGAAATCAGCCACACCTCCTGCTGCCCAGTAGTTTCTTAAGGACAGAATGTGAGGTGTGGGCTAAGTCAAAAGCCCCTCAGCTTGGTTGACTGTCCTTTGGGCCCACTTCTGGATTTCAATGGCCTCTTTAATCCTACCAGTATTTGGTGCTTGATCTGATAACTCTGGTCTTCTCCTAGTGCATGATGTGGTTTTCCTTTTACAGTGGTAAAGCATGGTGACATTAAGGCTCTCCCGTTCCTCTTCTTTTGTCGACTGTGTGAGATTATGCCCACACCTGAGATGCTGTCGTCAAGAAGCTACCAGATAGAAGGTGGTATAACCAGAATGTCCAAATTTATGGGGTGGCCACACCTCCATAGAACAGTTGTTTGACACATCACATCAACATTGTGTGACGTGTGTTAAGGTAATATACTGTCACCTTAACTTTACTTGTGTGTTTACAAGAAAACCATTGATACGCTAAAGCGATGACAGTATGAACCTCACTGGACTACATGACCAGTTATGTTTTGTTGTAAATACGCATAATGCCACCCAGATGACATTTTGCTACAGATGCCATCACTGCCTTGTTTTTGTTGTAAAGAAAGACCATCTCTCACACTACAATTATTGGAATTAGAGAATAAAAGACACTTGGTTAATTTTAGTGGTGAACATGCCTATTTATCATTTTGTTTCTGGAGTATTACTAGAAAATGAAACCTTGTCCATTTGTCAACATTTGATTCCATCTGTCGTTGTTTAGGTGGTGATGGACTTCAGTATTATGTACTAGAGGGAAAATGCCATCCTCACTTACCAAATGCTAACTTTTACAGTGTTTAACCTATGGTAGTATCTTCCTCTAATCCCAGACACTATAAGTCAAGTCTTCAGATCTTTCACCTGTGGATATGTCAGTCATTTATTATACAGATTTAGTGAATTCTCACTTGTAATTTGTCAGCAATGGTCAGTTATTTCTGTATATCAGACCATCACTTTGCTATTTGCTATTTCACTCATAGGCTCTCAGGGACTATTTTATTTCACACATGTAATAAAACAACTTTCCAATGAGTCAGATAGAGTTTCTGGTAGCCATGTTGCAAACACGAGTATGTACAATGCCTGTACAGTGCATCACAGAATATACAGGTACAGAGTGTGATGTAGCTGACATTATATTTATGCTGTAGTAATTTATTTTCAAATAAACATAATTTCTTAGACATGGTTGCCTGAAGGGTCTACAGAAGGCTTTAATGTCCCCTTGTATGTGTATACAGTGAAGTTCTTCAACTCTCCTTCTTTCTGTAGATTCTAATGTGACAATAATACAATCAATTGAATCAAGACTAGACCCAAGTTTCCCACAGAACTGCTTTTTGAAATACAGTATAATATTTTAAATACTGAGTCTAGAGTTAGCAGACAGACCAGCACTTCACACAGGAAAGTAACCTCAACCTGTACAAGGTAACCTCCTGTCTTATTCTGCATTTCTACTTGCAAACTGTCTGTACAGCAATACTGACAAGAGCTTTGTAGTTTCAGAGCCCATCTTCTGCACTTTATCTCCTCTGCAAGACAGCCATTTCCTCCACTGTTCTCTAGGGGAACAGAAAAAGAAAACTGGCTAGCAAGTGGCTTGAAGAGCAGAAGAAAGAGAGCAAAGAATGACAGAGTGAAATGAAAGAGGAGGGGGAAAGGCAGGGTCACAATAATAGCAATCTCTTCTCTCTCCCCTCCTCTATGTATCTTTCTTGGAAGAGGATACAGTGAGTGCCAGCTGTGCTCTGCTGCTGTACAGAGCACACTACTTCAGAGAAGTCAACCTCGCTGCACTCCATCCACCCCATTGAACTGCCAGCTCTGGTGATCAATTCTGAGCCTTGTGCTGTCACTGCGGGCCTCTGGACACAGCAGCTGGCTGCAGGAAGACAAGCGCTCATCCACAGAATCCGTTCTCTGATCAGCTGCACGCAGCTGTCTAGCAGCAGTCCCACTATTCAGAGAACTACTGCTGCTTGTGAGGGAGGCCTCTTTTACTGCTGTCAACATTGCTGCTGACTGGAGTGCCTTCACCATACTTTCTTTTTTACTTCTTCCTTCCTAAATTTTCAACTGTACAGACACATCCGCCCCTTGAGCTGCACAGCAGGCCTCATATGTCTGTCTGGCCTCGCTTTCTGCCTTTCTTTCTCTTTCTTTCCAAGTCAAATTGTCCATCTGTCTCGACTTTTACTTCACTATTCCCATCTTGCTTTCGCTCACCCACCCATTCTCCTCCTGTCTTCCATGCCACATCTCAAGATGAACTTGCGGTCTTTTTCTGCTGCTGTTGCTTTTCTTTCTATTGCCCCGTTGCTTTTCTGTTGCCCCCATGTCCCTTCTGTCTTTCTGTTTTGTGGTACCCATTTCTCTTTTCCGTCTTTGTTGGTTGCCATGTCTCAGTTTCTCCACTCCTTTCTCCACAGTTCTGTCCCATTTTTGCCACTCACTCTTATTTCTGCACAATTTCCATCCCATTCTTTGTCACTCTGCCGCAATCTAAACTATGCCCCCTTTTTTCCAAATGTCACAATACTGTATCTTTTCTTTCCTTTTTCTTTAGAGTAACTTCTTTTTCTGTCCTCCTTTCTGCTGTATTTTTTTCACAGGTGTCTGTAAGGCGGGGATTTACATTTTCTCAGGACAGGCAGCCCGTGGAGAGAGGCCTGCTGGCAGATCAAAGGCTCCGGCTGTAAAACGATCTGAAAGAGTCCGGCATTAGCATCCATCAGGGTACCTTGAAAGCTCCCTGGTCAGCCGAGAGGGAATCTGAGGGCCCCCCAAAGTGAAAGCCCAGTCTGGAGAGGGGTGATGGAGGGGTGGAGGATCGGCGGAGGGAGGGTAGAATGGGTGTATAGAGCAAAAGAGAGAGTGGTGGAGGGATGAATAACAGGCTATTTGGTTAAAGACGTGAAGGAAACATTTCCACAAGGGAGGAAAATTCTCGTTACAAGTTGCAAATATTATTTCTCTCCTACGTTCAGCCCGTCTCTTCCTTCAGCTCTTCTTCTGTCTTTCTTCCGCTCTCTGTCCAATTTCTTTCTTACAGCTTTGAGGCTGTAAGAAGAGAACATCTCCATCTGTGCACCATCTCAGCTCAGCACACTGGGCCCAGACTTTTACTGCTCCACCCTGCAGTCTCCACACATAGGGTCATATCTGGTCAGGGATGGGAAATTGAGTGCAGTGCAGTGAGGGAGGGAGGAGAGAATGGAGTGTGGGAGGAAAAGAAACCCAGATATAATTCATTCTTTACATTAGAAACGAAAGTGAGAGACAAGTAGAAGGGATTGCAACCTTGTCAAGCTTTATTCTCCTCCTACATGATTCCCAGTCTTGAAATCTATAGGTGCCTAGCATGCGTGATAGGGATCAAGATTCAGCCTACATTCCTGGTGTGTTCCACTGTCTGGGCTTTTGTGTCTTTCTCAATACCAAAAGAAGGGCTACATTCATCACAGAAGTAAAATAAGGTTCAACACAGTCACCAGAATAAATGTTGCCTTATATGTTTCTGCAAACTGTGGAAATGGATAATATCCATTTGAATTGTCACTGAAGGATCCAGTACTTCTTACATCATCACTAGAATAGATAATGGTTAATAATAATGAGTGGAAAATACTGCTAAAAAATAATGCACATAAATAGTGTACATTGTGGTGTTACCATAATATCTCCTCATTTTAAGGTATCCTTGGTAAGGATTAGAGAAAGATCGTGGCTTGGTTTATTAAATGTAAGTCTTGAGCAAACATTTTAATCCACGTTGGGTTTGTTGTTTTAGCAGAGTATAATGGTCATGCACATGCACAATAAGACCAGAACACGCAGAAAATATAGAAGCAAACATTTCAGTTTCTCCACTATTAAGTATTACATGTCACCGCCATACGAACTTAAAATGTGTTGATCTGTTGGGTTCCAAAAGTACGAGATGTAGCTCACTGAAAGGTTTCATTCTGCTGCACATGTCAATTGATTTTTATTGTTTGGGTCATTTTTACAGGAATGGACACCACACTAAATATGGATTTTTTTTTTACCTGTCAATGCCATTTGGTTCAGATTTTTTGTTATACAGTAAACATTTTCTGTAACCCTACAAGAAAAACAAACTAAGGCTGCTTTCACACCTGTTAGTCCGGTGCAGTGGTTCAATTGGACCCGCAAGTTGCTACAATGTTGCAATTCTCAACTAGTTCGGGCCACATTCACACCAGTGTTTTTGCAAACGAACCAACCACTATGAATGTTGTATCTCCCCCCAACCATGTGGCGGCTCTGTTTACAAAATACTGTGTTTTGGGTGACGTGAAAGCTGATTGGCACAGCATTTGTAGAGGGAAAAATCCAGCAGACGAAAATATCGGATTTAGCTTTATTTTGGAATAAT
>JAQQAE010002086.1:0-23192 GCA_029823295.1 Pseudamia nigra
GCTGGAGCCTATCCCTAGTCAAGAAAGTTACAGACAAGTGAAGAGAAAATGAGAAAATAATGAAACAAATAAGAATGGATAAAACATCACAAAATCCACAAAATGGTCAAGATAATGAAGAGAAGTTAACCAAATAGCAACAAATTCGACAATCATGAGCTAGATAATCTGCAAAATGAGCGGTGTCATTCAGAAATTCAACAAAAATGAGGAAAATATTAAACATAACAAACGAAACCAACAAAATATTTAAGAAAGCTATAAAAAAGAACACAAATAATTAAGATAATTAACAAATTATCCACAAAATCTATAAAGATGACTAAGAAAATGAACAAAATAAGCAAGTAAATAATCAAAAATTAACAGATTAATGAAGAAAATGAACTAAGTATACACAAACTCAAAAAAAGATGATCTTAATAGGAAGAAAAAAAAACCTAGTCAATTATCAGAAATGAAGAGCTTAAGTATGAAAATGAACAAAATACTGTATCAACAAAATGATCTTAAAATGAAGGAAATTATCAACAACATAAACAATGGATAGAATAATTAGGAAAGTGAACAAAATATTCGTAAATATACCTAAAACTAACAAAGATAAATGGAAAATTAAGAAAATGATGATGTAAATTCTCAAAAATGGACAGAATAATTTCTAAAATGAACAAGCTAACAACAAAATCAAGAAATATGAATAGAAAATTAATTTAAAAATCAAATAAATTATCAAAAATTAACAGAATAATTATTAAAATCAACAAAATCACAAAATCAAGAAAAATGAACATTAAATTAAGAAAATAACCATGTATATAATCAAAAATAGAACAAGTAAATAGGAAAATAAACAAAATATCCACAACATAAAAAATGAACATTAAATAAAAAAATAATCAAGAAAATATCAAAAATGGACAGAATAATTAGGAAAAGGAAAAAAATATCCATAAAATCAAGAAAAATGAACATTAAATGAAGAAAATAATTAAGAAAAATATCAATAAAATAGATTCAATAATTAGGAAAGGGAATAAAATATCCACAAAAGCAACTAAGATGGACAAAAAATGAAGAAAATAATCAAGAAACGGTAAAAAAAAGGATAGAATAATTCAGCAACCCAATGAAAGAGCGTCCACCACCTTAAGGTGGTGAAAGACAGGTGTGAAGAATAACACAGAGACATCGGTGGTGATGAAAGACACTCAGTCATGTAAATGGCAGGTGATGGTAAACACACATCTGAAACAGACACATTCGAGCGGATTCACTAATGATTACAACCATGTGTGGCTTTTGCACATGGATGAATACAGGTGCTTTTAAGAACTGAAAAAGGAACACTTGAGAGCAGTGAACACTACATAATTCCTGAGTATCATATATTACAGTCAGACAGGTTACACTGTCCAGACGTGCACATTTATGCAGCCGACAGCCATGTGCACTCTGCAGGTGTTCCACTCGCCGTTATTATTAAACCTCCAGTGGCCTCTGCAGCAGACGGCGAGGGCTGCAGTCACTGAAGGGGATAAAAAGCCAAGGCTCCAGCACGTGGAGCTGCAGAGTGTCCTTGAACACGGCACGGTAGTTATTACCCCCACTTTTCCTGCTCTGCTTGTCATCTTCACCTCTGCAGGAAGGGTCAGAGAAAGTGCGAGAAATAGAGACTGACCTGAACGGGCAGGTTTACAGTAAAGTTAGAGAGATGAGCGGATGTAGTATTTTCAGTGGTTTGGTGAGATTATGGGAGCTTATTTTAAATGATTCAAATACATGAATAACAAATATTTTAACGCGAGAACCACCAACGGGTCAAATTTACTTTCATTTTCTGTTTTTAAATATAGTCCATATAAATTCAGATAAAAAATATTGAGATTTATATCCATAACAACCACTGGGTCAAATTTACCCACAGCTGCTTTTCAACCTTGCATTACTCTGTTTTAATAAAATATGAAGCCCCCCAGATGATTTTGATTTATAAAAATAAACTATTTAAAATATTGTCATTTATACTTATAACAACCAATGGGTCAAATTTACCCATAGCTGTTTTTCAACTGTTCATTACTCTGTTTAATTAAATATATTGAGGCTCTCAGTTTTTTACTTTTCTTAAAATTATGCTCCTTTGCATGCCACTGTTCCTTCACATAGTCCACATACTACATTTTAGCATTTATACCCATAACAACCACTGGGTCAAATTTACCCACAGCTGGTTTACAACCGTTTATTATTCAGTTGTATTAAAACACTAAAGCCCCTGAGGTTATGACTTCACCTAAAATGATCTTGATTTACACCATCTCTTTTTAAAAATCGTCTATAAAAACAGATTTAAAATACTGGAATTTATACCGATAACCACCACTGGGTCAAATTTACCCACAACTGTTCAGCTGCTCATTACTCTATTTAAATAAAATATTTAAGTCCCAAGTTTTCAACTTTTCAAAGAATCAGGTTCTTTTGCACTCCCCTGTGGCTTAATATATAAATCCATATAAATCCAATTAAAAAATATTGGCATTTATACCTACAGTATAACAACCACAGGGTCAAATTTAACCCTGGCTTTTTCTCAGTCTTGCATTACTATGGTATAATAAATATTGAAGCCCTCTACTTTATGACTTTACCTAAAATTATCTTGATTTACACTCTCCATTGTTAAATATAGTCCACAGAAAGCCAAATATAAATATTGGTACTAATATTTATAACAACCACTCTGGTCAAATGAACCTGCAGCTCTTTTTCACCTGTTCATTTTCTCCCTAAATTAAATGATGAAAACAACCAGTTTGAGTATTTTTCTAAAAATCATGCTGTTTTACACTCCCTATTGCTTCATATAGTCCATATAAATCCAGATGAAATCTAAAGGCATTTATAACAGCATGGGTCACATTTACCCCTATTGGAAATGATTGATTTTTGCACAGTTTGTGTTTAAACATTCTAATTTTTCAGGCAACAGCACTTTTGTGTTTATGACCAGTTTATGACTTTTATTAAAAAAACAAAACAACAGAAAAAAAACATGCAATATTATTAAACATTGTCCATAGAAATGTTGACAAAAATATTGACGTTTATTGCTAGAACAACCACCGGGTCAGATTTACCCACAGCTGTTTTTCAACTGTTCTTTTCTCCGTTCACATAAAATGTGGAAGTTCTGTGTGTGTGACCTTTCCCAAAATGATGTTTTTTTATGCTCCCTATGGCTTCATATAGTCCTTGTAGTTCAGATAAAAAAATTGGCATTCATACCTGTAACAACCATCAGGTCAAATTTACCCCTATTGAAATGTATTGATATTTGCACTTTTTATGTTTAAACATTCTAAGTTTTTGGCAACAGCATTTCTTGTGAATATGTAAAAAGTCATTTATTACAGTTTACAATGGAAAAAAAATGCATGATCCAAATATTTTTATAATGCCCATTTTCATTGTCATTTTAGACTGATTTATACTGACAATCACTATCAAGCACCTGGTGTTGTTAAAAATAGTTTAATTGCAAATCGTAAAACCAAAACACAGCTGATGATTAAACAAACGTGTGTCATGACTTGAGACTTTCCACTGTAAAGAGAATTACTTAATACAATGATAGCAAGAATGAGAAATGGTGCATGGGTTTATCTGACCCATATGGCCGTTTTCTATTCCATTCTGTTAAACATTTAAATGTCCAGTGTATTGTCCAAATACTCAACGGTGCCAGGCTCTTTCTTCAATTTGAAAATGAAAACTTTCCATGAATTATAGGAACATCATTTTTGAAACTGTGCTGTCTTTAATTTTACTATTGTTGTTGGATTTGCAAAGGAAGTGATAAATTCTTTTACATCATTTTAGTGTGTTCACCTTTGTCGTAAAAACATTTCTAAATATTTCTTTGAGAGTCTATTGAAGTCCTACGCCCCGAGATGAATGCTTTGTTGATTTTTGAGGAGCGTGATTTTAGGATGTGTGGGTGTCTGGATCAGCTGAATAAGGAGATTGTTCTGTTTGAGTTGGGGAAAAGAAAACAATAGTCTTCCTTTGTGTTTATACTATAATCAAAATGCTTGTCACTCTCTTTCCTGTGCCGGAACCTGCCTCTGCTGCATGTGTGTGTTTTACAGTTTGGACTGACGAGCTGTTGGATGATCTTCTGTGCATATTAAATCTCTGGCTTTCTTTTTCTGGACTGATCTGGGACCAGATGTGAAGGCCTCTGTGGCTCATCTGCTTTTTAAAAGCTTCATCCAGAAGTTGTGGCTTCTGATACTCATCTTTATTTTTAGAGAGCCAAAACTGAGAATGTAGTGCAGGTGGGAGAGCTGTGTGTGTGTGTCACTGTGTGCATTTGACTGCTGCATGCGTGTGTGCTCATGCTATGTGTGCATAATTGTATGTGTGTGTGTGTGTGTGTGTGTGTGTTGGTCTTTGTCAGACAGCTGCAAGGACACAGAGTCACTGAGGAATATCATGACACGTAGGCAATGAGACTGCATCAGAATCTGTCAAACATTGTTTCAGTATTGTTCGTCAAACACCTGCACATGCAGTTTATGTTTAAGTTGTGTATTATTAGATCTTCTCAACTGTATAATACAAAGAAATGCCTCCAGATGCATCTTTAAAAAGATTTAATATTTATCTTTTTTGTTTCACAGATAAATGTCTTCAACAAAAATGTTTCAGTATTTCTGCACCAGAAGGAATATTGTTGAATAGAACAAACACATGTCTGTGAGACAATAAGAACAGCTCCCCTGCACTATATTACATCACCAAAAAAGCTTTGTACTGTCAGTTTACACTTTTACGCTTTTACAGCATTCTAAAACTCAGATGGTGGCTTGATACCCACAAACATCCTTTAAACTTGGGTTTTCTGGTGTCTTTTTGCAAAGACAGACACGCTGTAATTATGGAGAACTGAGAACTTCACATGACATTTTTGCTTCTTAAAACAAGAAAGACTCCAGTTCAAACTCTGTAGGAGTTTTTTCTGCTTTCCACAAAACAGAACAGAACACACACATAACCTCACACACGACTCAACAACTGATCTTTTCTGTTTTTTGTCATATAATGTGCCGCCTCTTGAAACAGTCCATGATCATGAGACTAACTGTTTATTTTTATATTCTTATCTCTGCAGAAAACCAACTAGTGGAAAATTCTCTACAATCACAGAAGACATTTTTTCCGGCCTCTCTGGACACTTCTCCTCATGTTTTAATTTTGAAGAAAGGTCCTTTATTTTCATCTTTGTCTCCAACAGACTGGACATGTGCTTGACTCATGACACTGAGATAAATTCTTGCAGCTCAACTCTAACAGTGTTTCTGAAACACTGCTGACAGAACTGACAGTCAAGCTCTGGACTTTTTGAAAAACAAACAGCTGGCCTGCGGTGACAATGAAACAAAATGGCTGCGGGTTCGAGTGCCTTCGAGTAACACCGTGATAACCATCATCCTCTGACTCTTACCAGCGATGACTCACTGCCAGACGAACATTAAGATGACTAATGATAATGGCACAGTGATGGTTAGAGGGCGGTCACAGCCAATGAATGTTTACAGCTAAAATGCTAATAAGCTAATCGCTCTGGCTCTGAAGGCCCGCCTTGTGGGAAAGGAAGAGCCCGAAGAATCTGATGCAGATCGCCTCCTTTTTTGTGCTGTAGTAACTGGATAGCCTTCTGTGTATTTTGGGGTTTTAAAGTGTATCTGTGAATTTTGTGTACGCACACTGTAATACTTTGGCTTTAATACAACAATGTCCATGGGAAAAGTAGCAAACCATAACCACATTTCATCCCCTGCTCGTTTTGTTTTACTTTGCTGTAATTAGTGAAGCTTCATTTTCAGGAACATCTTTGTATATGCAAGAAAATAGGATTTATGTCTGTCTGCTATTTTTAAAAATACCTTTGCAAACCTGCTGTGATTATATTCAACAAATAGTGTGAAGATAATACAGCAGAAAGCTTCTGTACAATGTGCTAAAGAGATGATGATGTGATTACAGTCACAGTATAGAGGAATCATTTATAACCATAAGTAGTCTAAAGGCTGCTTCATCATATTCTGTTGTATGTTTTTTTTTTTTTTGCATCTGCTTTTGATAATCTTTACTGTGTCAGCTCCTGTGGACAATAAACATTTTCTTGATGCATGCAAGTGTAATATTTTTTGAATCCAGCGAATAATGCATTACATGCCAGTAGTCTGTGGTAAAAGGGGATAAAATAAAGTAGTACAAGGCTGCTCAAAGGAGTGTGGAATTAAAAGCAACAAGCCGCCATTTTCAAACGAGTAATGCAATTCACCTTTATTAAGGCTTTTTTAAGAAACAAAAACAATTGAAAAGACAGAAAAGAAGAAAGAGGTCTGTATGTACACTGTACAGAAACAAAACCAAACAGTCAGTTAGTTATAAGAAAATTCAATGAGGCATTTTCCAACCGAACTGCAATTTTAATTAAGATCCAGTTTTTTAAGGCTACCTTCACACAGGTTGGTCAGTATCATACTTCAAGGCACACGTGCTGAGAATTTGGTCTTTAAGGATTCATTTTTGTGTTCAAATACAAAAATAGGTCATTTGTACTAATTAAGACAATAGATAAGGCATTCTGTATGTCAGCTCACTGTCATGAATGTTCTCCTAAAACTAAACTACATCTACACTCCTGTCGGACTTCCCTGTACAGAACTGAAACTGCTGTAACTTCTCTCAGTGTCATCTGTTTTCACATTTTCATTACAATAACAAGGATAAAGTTGCAAACAGGCAACACAAAGAAAGAAAGAAAACATCAAACATACTGTATTAAAAAAATAATCTATAGCACCGTGAAAATTGTGTTAAACATGCACAGAGCACTTCAAAGACACATAATCTGAATGTATAAATACAAGTCAGGAAGGCTTTTTCGACTTTTTAAATGAATGTGTTTATATAACCATCCTGTACTTTCGGTGCTGTTCAACTGTTTGGATAGAAAAAAGAAACATTCACAAACTCTTCAAAGTCTCTGAAGTTTTTTAAGCCATGCCAGTCCATGGACAGCACATTGTTCTCATAAACTTTGGTTGTGCTTAACCTGTGTCCAATTGCAATGTGTGGATGTTCAGCCCTGTCAGTATTATTCCTCCATCCTCACTAAGGAGATGTCGTTGTTTGGTCCAGGGAGAAAAACTTCCCAGGCGCTGATGGTAAACAGAAGGGTGCTACATCAATAATGAACAAGGACAGATGTCCATGTGTTGAAAGATATGCAGATATGAAAGAAATATTTCAAAATACAGCAGGAATGCTAATCCACAGGTAGAAACACTGGTCCATAAAAAAAAAGCATCTTTAAGATTAAACTTTAAGAGCTATGTCATTCTGAGCCTCTTTTCCTGAGGACAATATACTGTAAGTGCACTTTATGGGTGTGACTGTCAGACAGTCAGTGTGTTGTGAATAAAAACCTTGCTCACAAGGTCAATGTGATCTGTATTGTCACATAAACAACTATATGTCAGCGGCTGCATTGAGGCATGATGGGTATTTTTGTTGTCAGTTGTGTAAACCCTTTAGCGAACCTTTCAGACTGATTCTTTATGTCCCTGATTTTGACACTCCAGTGACTAGAAGTATTTTCTCTTCATTGTGATATGAACTATAGTTTGTCTACAGTGTTAAGATGCACTTAGTCAAGACTGCTGTTAAGTCTTTGGTCTTAAAGAGATAACAATAACTGGAACAAGCTTGAGTTCTGCTCCATGTGTTTGCCTGACAGGCCAAGGAAAAAAAGAGACTTAAAATATGTGGACATACAAAAAATATGAAACATATGTATCTCAGGCTTCGCTGTAGCTTCACTCTGGCTGGATTAAAAAAAATCTCTGGTTGACATTCACAAAAATGTGTGCCATAGGGCAAAAAAAATATTTTAAAAATATGAGCAAACAAGCATTTGTTGCACAGCCGATGTGGCTGTGACTGCTCCGTGTAGTTCATATTACACAATGGGACAGTGCAAAACAATCAAACTCTGATCACTGATCAGTTCCGAAATCCAGTTTGTAAATGACATCATTGTAGCAGAGGATATGTCTGCTCTCCTTCAAATAGTCCCTCCACTCTGAGTGATGGGCTTCAGTATGGTGAGGTGACCGGTGACCTCCCCCTTCAAGTTGTCTGAGTTGTTCAGCACAGCTCTGTCCTGTGCTTTGTCAAATGTATGGCCATGCTACGTCCTGTGTCTAGCAAACAATGCTATGAGAGTCAAGATCCTTCATCAATGTTTGTTTCCTCAATCGTCCACTCATTGATCAAAACCTGCTGAAGCTCCATAAAGTGTGAATGTGGGTGATGTCAGACTGAGACCAGTAGTAAGGCAGGTGGTGAAGTTTGTGTGAGGCGATAAATACAGTGGTCGAACTGAGGAGGAAACCTGCTTCCAATGATGAATCCAAATGCAGAGAAATGTCTGTGTGTTTCCACTGAGACTTGATTAAAGGCAACTGGCAGGAGATTTCCTTCACATGGAATCTTTATCTCTCAGTTTATCTGGCTGTTTCCTGGAAAAAACAAAAATTAAAAGCATTAAGGTTATCACATTTGGTAAGGCTGTACGAATTAAAGGCACAATGTGCAACAAATGGAAAAATGTACCAATAACACTGGTCACCGTTAGGTTAACTGCAGCATCCCGTTTCTCATAGGTGTTTACATGGTGTTTGTGTTGGTTTGACTCCATTTCTAAGCTAATGGCAGCTACTGTTACACTGTACAGGAGCAGAAGAGGCACAGTGTCACATCTGTGGATTTTACTGAGAAATTGAACTTGTGACCTCTACACAGAAATGAGTTTACAAGCTGCTGTAGATGTAGATAGGAAAATTTTAATTAAAGCCACTGAGAAAATGTAATGATGTGTGGTTGTGGCTAAAAAAGCATGGTCCTACATTGTAAGGGGGCGTTCAAACATGGCCGTTGTCTTGGGCTTGCACCAACTACATTATTAACAAAATTCTGTCAGAAATTTAGAATGACCATCTCACAGCGTGGCTCCTGCTATGATGTGTCTCTGCTTAACAACCTAGAATGGTGTGTTTATGAAGCTAAAATTATCCAACACAAGCTTCTTCTGCAGTATCCAAACAGTTCAGGGACAAATAGTGCAGAGATTTTCTGATCAGGGCAGCTGAATCTGCCTGAAAACCTGCAGTTTGTCTGTCTCCCTCAGATGTGACATGACATCTCCCGTCTATCACTTCAACCTGAGGCCTTGGCCCCGCCCACTTGGACTCATGTCAACTCTCAGTATGGTTCGCTTCACGCCAGTCCCTACCGGTGTCTTGTATCATTTGCATAAGCCATACCCCGTGATTAGTGTGACTGCGCTATCATTAAGAAAAACAAACAACCAATGAGAACAAGGGGCAGGGAGGGACCAAAATGGGATTTTTTCAGCCAAGGTTCAAAGAAGGGAAAATAAATTCACAAAGAAAACAACACTGAGAGGGATTTTGAAGTTTACAACCTCATTTACATCATCTTTAAGGTTCAGAAACATTAAATATGTTGCCAGAAAAAACACAATGTTTGTCTTTTAATGAATTCTCCCCATTGTTGCATATTGGAGTTTTGACAGAGACATCACCTGTACCTGTTTGAGCTGAGGCCTCCCATTGACAGCGCGGCAATTGCACTCACGGCTTCGCTGTCCGAGTCTCTTCTCAGGCGTCGTCTCTGGGCCTGCACGTAGGACAGATCTACCGTGGTGGCCGAATCCTTCACGCTCTGCCAGTACTCACCTGCATGAAGTAAAGGATGGAAAAGGGGGAGAAGAAGAGGAGAAAGAGAGAATGAGACTGATTAACGGGCTCAGCCACTGGCATTTGAGTGTTGTTTTCATCCTGAATGGTTCCTGGAGGGAAAGTGCCTGTCTTGCATTATTAAAGCGCAGCAGTCACTGTTTGATCCACAAGTTGTAGCTGTTTGATGTGAATATAAGCATTGCCTCAGATATAAACAGCCCGTGGTCTAAATAACCATGCTAATAATTTTACAAATGTAAACTCAAATTCAGGCTGCTCTGACAGGATCTGCAGACTCAGTACATATAGGAGTCTTATGACACATTGAGGCAGGAAAAATCAATCAATGAGTGAATCTGCGAGTGTGTGTTCTGGCTGACTGTGCTGGGAGCATGCAACTCACATATATTTCACCCCGGGTCTAAATTATGGGTTTAACATTCTTGTGGCTTTGCAAATATTTTTAATTAATCTAATTTGGTTGGGATAACATTTGTGTGCAATCAGGAGGGGATGTTGCGAAGGTCGTGTGCCAGAGAAGTGTTTGAAGATAATTGGAGCCAGGGCGGCCTTGTGCACGTCTATGTGGGTGTGTGTGTGTGACTGTCTGTGTGTGGTGGCTGGAAGGAGGGATGGGAGACAGGGATGTAAAGGAGTAGAGGTGTCTGAGAGAAGCAGTGATGAGCACACTGAAAGACAGGAGGCCAAGAAAAAAACATTTACTTCCAGAAAACCCTGAAAAATGATGCTTATTAATTTTAAATCCCAAATGTGTGGTTATTCCTCTCAAGACTTGTCTTGCTCTACAAAAATTCAAAAACCAACCTGTTTTGTTCTTGTAATAAACTACCAGTCAAAAAGTTTGGCCACACTCCTTCAGTGTTTTATATTTATTTTTATTACTTTCAACATTGTACGTTAATACTGAAGATATCCAACCTGCCAAAGAACATATATGACATTATATAGTAAACAAAAAAGTGTAACATGTTTTGTCGTTTACATTGTAGCTTTGATGACAGCTTTGCACACCTGCATTCTCTCAGATTAATCAGGTACTCATCCAGAATGGTTTCCAGCTCATAAGTGAGTTAATTTGTGTCCCAAAGTGCTGTTTCTACCTGAGGTGCTGTAAACTGTCAGTTTCTGAGGCTGGTGATTGTAATAAATGTATCCACTGCAGCAGAGGTAGCTCTCAGTCTTTCTGTCCTGAGACAGTCCTCATGAGAGCCATTTTCAGCAAAACGATAAACTTTATTGTCCCAGAGGGAAATTAGTCTCGGACAGCAGAAGCATTCAATTCACACATTCATTTATAATAATTCAAACAACTTACAGAATAAAGACACAAGGTGAATTTAGGATATGTCACAGTGAATTCACAATAAATTCAGTTTCCTTCACGTGCACAATAGTGTTCAATAATTAATAGT
Organism: Pseudamia nigra; assembly: GCA_029823295.1. Classification (NCBI taxonomy): domain Eukaryota; kingdom Metazoa; phylum Chordata; class Actinopteri; order Kurtiformes; family Apogonidae; genus Pseudamia; species Pseudamia nigra. The sequence goes on from JAQQAE010002086.1 coordinate 11,276, forward strand.
GTTTGATGTTTTTGGCAACGACATGATTCCATACCTGTTCTTTCACAAGTTTAGATGATATCAGTATCAATGTACAATGATGAAAATGATAAAAATAATAATAAACTGAAGGGGAAGGTGTGCCAAACATTTGCATGGTAGTGTATATTAACTTGGACTGGTCATAAGCTGTCTGCTGAACTTCTAAAGTCTGAAAGCGACTTCATACATCTACATGTCTTTTTTGTTCCACAGGCAACCTGTTTGGTTCTGTAACATATTAGCTGTGATGCTTCTCCAGACATGGCATATAATAACGTCACCTAAGAGAAGTATTTTTGAATCAGGTTTTGTCTTGAGCTTGCATACTCGGAAAAAGTGGATTAAATCAGTAAATCATCCATAACACTGGTACAAAACAAATCAAGTCGGATTTCTTGGCCACACAGCCTTAAATCAGAGTCATCAACACTGATGACTGAATGTTACTCACAATATTAGTATGACCTGTTTAATGTGTGTACAGCACATAATGTTTTAAATGTGCTCTATAAATAAACCTGCCTTGACACTTATGTGACTTTTCTAGAAGAGGGAAACTCCTTTTAAATAAAAAAATGAACAAGGCTTTCAGCATTTTAGGGTGGATTGCATCATGCACATTGTACAGAAACCCTCTGATTTTTCGTTTTGTTAGAAATATAATGAAAGTATCTCGGCTTAACTTTAAAGCATCCCAATTTTACAGTGATGAACATGGTATTTCAGCAGGAGCAGGTGTATTTCATTCTGTAGTGTTCATCTTTAAACGACATCATGAATTACAGTCCCTGCTTCAGAAACATGAAGTAGTAGTCATCATACGTTTTTTCTTTTGTTCACATGTGTTGGATGCCTTTTGCCCAATTTTAAGAAACTGGTTTGCTCAACATTTGCGTGACGCAACTGAAACAGCTCATCACTGGTTTGAGCGTATGAACAGTGACAGAGGTGAGAGTCAAGGAGATGCTATACGGTAACTAATTTAAAAATGACAGCAGCTGCTGCAGAACATGAAAAGCACCATCATAGACAGCAAAAAGAAAACTTCTTTAGGGAAAACTAAAAAACATTGTGATCTTTTCTTCTGCTAACTGTTTATAATTTTGTGGAATGTCTTCACTGAACAGGACATGAAATGTGTACATAATTTCTCTGCTCATCTGTGGATCAGTGTGTTCCTTAGGGATGTAAAGCTCACCCTGGACCTGGATGACTCTCTGCAGTGACTGGACAGCGTTTTCACAAGGTTTCTGGTCCAGGATGGACTGAGACAGAGGCTCCACCTGAACACAGACAAGGGACAGAGGACAGAGGACATTTATAAAGAATGACATTTTTATATTTGTCTGTTTATATTGTTATTTATTTAGCTTAATTCAGAATGAGGTGATTATTTTTCTGAAGTGTACTCTAGATGAGGAGTGGGTCGGCATGTGGTACAGCCCAGCTTTTAATGTACAGTTATTGGGGTGAGAGAGTGAAGTCATGAATGACTGAACCATAGACTGTATATATTAGTGGACAAAGTGACTGTGATGTAACCCATTAGTTTCTGAATGGTTGTTCTGAGCCCAACTGGGTTGTCACTTCCTGGATAACATTTTGGAGCCAAAACAGGATGTAACCATATTTGGATGAATGGCAGCGCAGCTACCAGAGTGTGTCAGGGGGTCTTATGGGTAAGGTAATGCTAATTGCTAACTTACTGACAGAGCAAGCAAGCTGACACATTACCGAGCTTTGATGTCATATATGGTGTTAGTGTAATCAGTTACCCACAAATACAGTCGAGTGTCTGTCAGGAACACTATGTTATATAAAATAAATAGAAGCTATGAAGGTCGGACTCCACTGGCGAGTCGAGTTACCCATGACCCGTCAATCAAATACCAGCACAGCGACAAAAAATTTATTTCACCAGTTTATTCAATTGTTATATTCAAAAAAAGTCCAGTGCAATCTATGGAAGTCTGGGCTTGTTGGAGTCCACTGAATGGTGCTGCAGTAGCAGTATTATAACTTCAAGCTACTTCCACATCAGCCTCAATGTGCAGCTCTGGTATTGCCCATTGGACTGAAGAAAAAGGCTCTAGCAAGCTCTGACTCCTCTTCTTACCTGAACTAATCCAAAGCTTGGTTTATATTTGAGATTTAGTGATGATGATTTGAAGTGATATACATTTTTCTTTCATCTCTATAACCATAGAAATAGTGTTTGATTGAATATCACAATAGCCAGTGTGAAATTATGGAATTTCTGATCCTCTTTATGTTTCCTTCCAATTTTTCCTTTTAACTTTATTTTCTTCTTTTGACATCTTTCATGTCCTTTTGATCTTATTGCATTTTTACAATATTTTTGTTCTTTTTTTTACCTTATATGTAGCCATCTTCATCTGTTGCATCTTTTCTTGTCGTCTTAATTTTTTTTCCATTTTTGACATCTTTTTCTTTCTTTGGCATTGTTTACTTTTTTGCTTTCATGTCCTTTTTATCTTGTATTTTTACCTTGGTTTTGTCTTTTTTCATCTTTTACATCATTTCTGCCTTGCTGCATCTTGTACTACTAAATGAAATCCACCATCAACCCTCTGTTTTTTTCAAGAGTCACTCATGATTACATACTTACCTTTAAAGTTGAATGAAACAAGGATCTGACATTTACAGGAGTTATCTTTATCGACAGACATAAACATTTTTATCATGAGAACATCTTTAGCCATATAACCCAGCTCGACCTGGACAAAAAGGTACAGTACATGTATTGTGTCCAGTAACAAACACTCATCTCACCTCCATGCCGAGCAGTGCACTGACGCAGGCTTCTGAGGCGTCGCAGATGGCTTTAAGGTCGTGCCCTCCTTCCAGCGCCAAGACCACCCGACCCCCAGCCAGGGACATCAGCTGACGGGTCAGAAAACCAAAACCTGGAGAAGAAGAAACACACACAGGGTGAACCAGATAGTGTGATTTGTGAATGTTAGTCAAGAATGTCTCCAGTGTTGGCAGAGGATACACTTCTTTTCCACCCTTTCTTCTCACATCATTAGTGCATACTGATAGTCTTCAGATGCCATTTAATCCTATTTCCTGGGGAAAATCAGTAGTAGAAGTGAAATTAACTTAACCTTTAAGTACTTTTTCAAGTTGTCCAAAAGCAGTTGGGCATGTTTTGACTGAAATCCCTACATTAAAGGAAAATTTTACTACATTTGGCACCAAAACTTTCAGTTGTGATCTTAGTTTATGTGGGAAAAAACCTTCAGATCTCTGAAAAACATATTCTTGACAGGCTCACTTCTACCTGCACCAGAGGATTTAAGCTTTAGTTTTCAACAAGGATTACAAAAGAGTTCTTCTCTCTCTATAGTGAGACGTGCTCACAATTTGTTTATTACCTCCACCAAAAAGGTTAGGTCTTCATTCGTGTGCGTTAGTTAAGTTACTTTTGTTTGTTACCGGCATACATGTAACTCTATTTTCAGGATGGGTTGAAAATTACACAAGGAACAGTTGATAAAATTTTGGGGGTGATCAGGATTTTTCTGGGATCCAGGATTTTTTAAGGGGTTTTCACCATTATGAGAGGCATTATCAACTTTTTTGCTTGCAACTCCACAAATAATACCCAGAAAAATCTGCAAAATACAGGACATCATCATCATAGACTCTACCACACCAGACGTTTTTCCAGATCTGAAAGAAGCCCTATCAGCGGGGAAGATCCAGTGAGTGATGTGGCTCACCCACAAAGTAGAATCATGTGTTCCTCGTGCCATTTCAGACCTATCCTGACCATGTTTTGTATCTTTTCTGTTTTTTCAGTCTTTTACATCAAATTTGATCTTTTTGCATATTTTATGCTGTTTTCATCTTTTTAAATCTTTTTTGGGCCTTTTACTGTACATCATTTGTTGTCTTCATGGATCGTTTATGTTTTTTTGCATCTTGTTTTTTTGCACCATGTTTGTTTTGATTCACCTTTTAGCAATAGTTTAAACTCACTGTCTAGGTTCTTCAGCTTCTACTTAGGAACAAACATGAATGTCAAATCATTTGAGGTTGTGATACAGTATGTTGATCCTGAGTGATATGAACATTTTGGTAATACTTTAGAATAGGGAACAAATCACTCGTAATTACATCTTAGTAACCCTAATATTAATCCTTATAAAGGGCAAGTGCACTACAAATACATATGCACAGACCTTCACCTAGGCTTATAGTGCAATCTTCTGAGAGATCAGGATCTGTAGCAAAATCTGTCATATTCAACGGAATATACTGCACATTAAGAATATCATAGATATGCGAGAACCATTCATGTACTCCCTATTATTACAGCTTTGGTGATAGATTTAAGACTAGGTGCTACAGCACAACAGATGAAAAAATACATCAGAATCCACAAAATCGGTCATGGGGAGAATATGCAAACTCTACACAAAAAGGCACTAAGCTGGGGATAGGACGAGGAACCTTCTTTGTCTGAGGCACAAGTGCTAGCCACTACACTACCAGGCCATCAAGGTCCATACATTGTTCACTAAAAAGTGACCAAAAATGTTGAAAAACAGCCTGTCTTGCAATGTTAAAGAAAGAGACAAAAATTAATGGATATGCCCTTTGGATCCGAAAGTTAATGTTATCTTCCTTGGCCTAAGGTCTACCCTTCATCAAATTTGAAATCAGGTGAATAGTCCTGCTAACAGATGAACCAACCAACAAACGCTGGTGAAAACATAGCCTCAAGGCAGGAGAAGTTGTTAAACGGCAAATCCCGCACCCAGTTTTAAAATTGACCACGACCTTATTCCTTGAAGGTCACACCATATTTGGAATCAGTCAACAACCCAATGTTATATGATATTTCAACCTCACTACATAGCTAGAAATGTATGTAGGTCAAAATACACTGAGTTCGGACCCTATTGATCATCAAGGTCAAAGTCAAGGTCAAGGTCATGTGATGAGTGAGCGGTGTCCTGCAGTCTCATCTGTCACATATTAAAATGTGGGGCCTCTAGGTATAGTATTTTTGGTACTATAGGTCAGAATAGGCTTTTGCAATTAGGTGCTGGTTGTCATAGTAACACTCCCTCTACCCTGGTTACCCATATGCCAAGATTGGTTAGTTTGGGTCCAGGGACTTTGGCGAAACACAGCCCAATGTTTGGATGGACACACTAATATACGTACATACATATTGTCCATTCTACAGTGTAACTCTTGCTTACAAATAATGACGTGCAGTTGAACAAAAAGACCTCAGCAGTTTGTAATTTTTGTGTCAGTGCTTGTTGCGAGGGGCTGCTGCGTCTTACACTTGGCTGTAACCTTGTAGCCTCCCAGCGGTGCTGAATGTCCTTCGACTGCATCGAATCCAGCCGACACGAGAACCAGATCAGGAGAGAACTCGTGTGCGATGGGCATCACCACGGTTCTGCAGGGAAGGAGAGGAAACAGCACGTTAAAACAAATACCCCATGTTTATTTTGATTACAGTCATTCAAGCACGGCAGGCGAGCTGAGATCTGGCAGCAAACTTAAGGAAACATGTTTTCAACAGGTGTTCATAATTTGTGAAAAATTAAAACCTGAGACCACTGAAGGTGATATAATAACGTGAATGAGGCAGGTTTTGAAATCGAGCATCGAAACAGAGCAAGGAAACAAATTATTGTGGGGATTTTCTGGGGAGGAAATAGCAAAAATATATTTGATCACGTATTTGACACTCATGAAATAAGATTCATCAAAGGCTATGTTTCAGCTTGTTAATCTGTCCTACAAATACAAACTGGTTTTCAATCATTATCTTGATTCATTTCTTGTTTTGTTTTTCTTCATTTCATTTCCCATTGCTGTTCACCTCTTTATTCATTTTTAACATTTTCTTAGTTATTTTATTCAGTTTTTGGTAAAATCGTTCTAATATTGCATTATATTTTATCATTCTGCTTCTCATTTTGTTCATTTTTTGATTTGATTAGTTATCTTGTTCATCTTTCTTTCATTTTCCCTCTTATCATGTTCATTTCCCACCATTTTCTCCATTGTTTTGTTCATTTTCTTGATGACTTATTTTTTCTTCATTTTACTTGTTTTGTTTCTTTTCAGTTTTGTCATTATATTTTGTTAATTTCTCTTAATTTTATTTCATATTCTGCCAGTGATTTGTTATTTTTCTGACTTTTCTTGATTTTACTGATTATTTTGTTTCTTTGTAATTATTTTCTTGCTATTTTGTTAATTTCTGTTTCTTAATTCTATTCACTTTTCTTCTTTTTTTTGATGACACATTATCATTTTTCAACTTTTTTTAAAATTATCATATTAGTTCTAATTTGTTCATTTTTTGACTGTAATTTTTTCTTTATTCTGCTTATTATTGTCGTCAGTTTAATCTTTTTTGGAATTTTTTTCTTTGTGCCTCTCATTTTGTTGATTTTTTTATTATTTGTAAAATGTTTTCTTCATTTTACTTGGTGTTTTGCTAACTTTTAATGACTTCCTTGATTATTTATGTTGTTATTTTGTTCGTTTACAGCCTATTTTGTACCTTTTCAGTTAAAACACTTGCTCTTCTGTGCCTTATTTTGGACCTGGATCTTACAGTTGCTACACATTCGACACCTGACTTTCTTTAAAATGACACAAGACATTTTGTCACTAAATGAATGAGCGTCACAAAATTCAATTCCAGTCTTAACTCAGTTTACGCAAATGTGGAATTCCTGCACTTTGCCTTTTGCAGAGCAGCATAAGCAGGTGGCAAACACTAACACATATTCAGTATTTGTGAGTGACATGTGCAAAAAGACCCATGTCATATCTGGACTAAGATGCTTGGTCTGGAGCGACCACTTTCCTTGCTTCTCTGCTCTCCTGCTCACTTCCTCTCGTCTCCCTCTGCCAGTAATTTAGTAAGAGCGCATGGCCCACGCCGCGTTTGATTCCCCCCTCTCTCTCTCCCTCTCTCTCTCTCAGCGGCAGTTCAAAGGCGTTTGTGAACGTCTGGTTCCTATTAGGAGCTCGTCCCTCTTCTCACGTCACTGACAGCCAGCCATCTGGGATCCATTGGGCCTAATTACGCCGCCTTTGGATTCCCTAACAATGCACCCCCCACTTCTCCTCTCTTTTTGCTTTACCCTCCTCTCTTCTTCATAGTTTGTCAGTAGCTACCTAGAAATGTGCAGAAAAATACAGTATGTACATGCACGTATACGGGCAATGCATAGGCTAAAATACATACTGTGCATACATATGCCCTTCCTTTGAAGGGAAATGTGGTGTGTGCTATGCTACTGTTGATTAGATTGACCTTAAATTCTGACCACCTTAGTAATCTTCCACACATACACTCACAAGCACAGCTGAGCGTTCCCTTGATTGTACGACGGTACCACCACCACTCCCGACCACAATTTCTCCCCTGTCACTAACACACACCCAAAAACAGAGACACACATCATCAACAACCGCATTTTGGCTGGTTGTCTATTCCATCATGAAGACAAACACGCAGTTTGGAACACAACCCGTCTACTAAATCATGTATTTAAACTGAATTACAGAACTGGCACCATGACTAGGTATTTAATTGCATAAACATAAATTCATGATGCATTAAATTTTGCCTATTTGTGTGGCATTTTAGACACCGATTTTCCCTGGTTAATCCACAGCAGGATTGAGTGAAAATGATTCAAAAATGTATAAAATGTGTGTGTTTCAATGAAAACCCTCATGTGCTACTTCAAGCTTTTAGTTTTTTACAACTCTTGACTGTTTTGGTTCAGTTTCACCCCTTTTACTGAGGAATTCAGGCTTTAATTAGATTGACAGTGGCAGAAAATATGAGGTTGTTCCTCATGATAAAATGTGACAAAGGTCTTTGGCCAGAAATGCATCGTGGATGTCACAGTTCAATGGAATGTGCCTCAAACCACCGAACCACCAGAGGTCTTTGATATAGAGCGAGGTTTCTAGCACAATACTGTACAGTGCTACAGTGTGGTTAGCAGAGGAAGTTTTACACATGAAAATACTTGCCATTTCCCAAACTGGATTAAAAAAAAATGCCAAAACCAGCCGCCTGTTCAGGAAAGACCCAGTTGTTCCTTAATTATCATCCAGAGCTTCAGTAAACACTGAACGTAGTGTTTCCACGTCTGGCTATTGGGTTGATGTTTTTTTTTTTTTTACCAGTTAGGGTTCACTCATTAGCATCCATCCTGTGACAGGGGGCCCACCCACTGCGTGTGCTGCATAGCACTCCATGTAGAGCTCACATATTGTTTAATCATCCACGTTTGAGCCAGTTATGCTGACAGAAACACTAAGTTTATGACGGTGGGGTGAAGAACAAAACCATACTCATTCAGGAAAAGCAGCATGAATGAAATGAAACAAAGGGGCAGAGTGGAGGTGTGTTTTGGCAACACAGACCTATTTTACATTCAGACTATTTAATATGACCTTGTACTGTACACTACCGTACTGTACAAAGCAAAGTGAAACTGAGAAAAGTGATGTTAGAAAAGTTTTTTTTCATTGTATTAATTTGCCGTTGCTTTTTTTTCATTTTTGGGTGATAGTTTCACTGTATTTGTGTCATATTTTGTTCATTTTTAATACGTTTCTTAATTGTTTTGTTCATTTGTCTGTTTTTGCTTCTCATTTAGGTAGTTAATTGTTGGATTTGGGGTAATTTATTTCTCCACATTGTTGATAATGTTTTTATTGTGGCATTTTGCATTTACGTCATCATTTTGTTTGTGTTGTTAGTTTTTCTACAGTTAATTCACTTTCAGTCAAAACACCTACTAATTTACTTGTTTGCCTTGTTTTTTTTTAATCTAGATTTTACAATTAATGCAAATCAGAGATGTTATTTTCTGTTTCATGACACTGGTCCCAAAATAGCTCAGAAATCATAAAGTCCAATTCTATTCTGAGTTACTGCACTCTGCTGTTGTAGGACAGGTTTTTAAACAAGGCAGCAAAATTGTTTTTAAAGAAGACACGTAATTTACTGAGTTTCTTTGCTAAACATCTAGAGGCCATCTACGTAGAAGATGGAAATCACACTGCTCCCTCCCCTATGGTGGCCACTACAAAATGTCCTTTATAAGAGTCAGTGTTTGGTCTGTTCTAGGTTCTTCTAGACTCCCAATGTTCTCTAGGTTCTAAATGAAGGAATATTAAGTTTGACTTAAACTCGTAGCAGGTGGCAGGAATGCCCCTTCACACAGAATGTAACCCACTGGAAAACAGGAAAAAAGAGGAAAGACAAATTCTGTGCTGAACCACATGAACGCAACCCACTCCATCTGTAGATATAAATGACACATTCTCATGCAATAAATACACAACAATCCTTGCTTTGTTATTATACACAAATATAAACCTAATCATGTATATTATATTGTATCTGCATAATTAATCCTGTACATTGAACCTTTATTCTTATTTTCTGTCAGCTACATATCACAAGATACAAGATTACATCAAGAGATAGGGCAATGCCATGCAAGCAGTGGCAGTAAAAAGGTTAACGGGCTTCAGCTATATACCCTGTCACATTCTCTCTTGAGCATTTGAATGCATCGACCAGGGAGGCTAATAAAACTCCATCCATCCATCCACCTTCTCCTGCTTTTCTGGGGGATCAGGTCATGGGAGCAGCAGCTTGAGCAGGAAACCCCAGACTTCTCTCTCTGGATACTTTGTCCAGCTCTTCTGGGGGGATTCCGAGGCATTCCCAGGCCAGCCGAGAGACATACATGTAGTCCCTCCAGGTCTGTCCTGGGTCTTGCCCTCCTCCTAGTGGGATATGCCCGGAATACCTCAACAGGGAGGCGTCCAGAGACATCCGGACCAGATGTCCAAGCCACCTCATCTGGTTGCTCTCGACATGGAGGAGCAGTGGCTCTATTCTGAGCCCCTCCTGTATGACTGAGCTTCTCACCCTATCTCTAACAGAGAGCCCAGCTGCTCTGTGGAGGAGACTCACTTAGGCTGATTGCATCCTGGATCTTGTTCTTTCAGTCATGATTCTTTCACTCCAAAAGGTCATGACAATAGAGGGTAGGAACGTCGATCGCCTGGTAAATCGAGAGCTTTGCCTCTCGGCTCAGCTCCTTCTTCACCACAATGGTCCAATGCAGAGACCGCATCACTGCAGATGCTTCACTGTCAAACTCCTGCTCCATTCTTCCCTTGCTCATGAACAAGACCCCAAGATACTTGAACTCCTGCACTTGAAACAGGACCTAATGCCCAACCCGGAGGGAGCACTCCATCCTATTCCAGCTGAGGACCGCGGTTGCCGATTTGGAGGTGCTGATTCTCATCCCAGCCGCTTCACATTCAGCTGCGAACTGTTCCAGTGAGAGTTGAAGGTCACGGCCTGATGAAGCCAACAGGTCTGCATCATCTGCAAAAAGCAGAGATCCAATCCTGATGCCACCAAACAGGACTCTCTCAGCACCCTGGCTGCGCCTAGAAATTCTGTCCATAAACATTATGAACAGAATTGGTGACAAAGGGCAGCTCTGGCAGAGTCCAACCCTCACCGGAAACGAGTCCGACTTACTGCCAACAATGCGGACCAGGCTCTGACACTGGTCATACAGGGACCGAACAGCCTTTATTAGTGAGTCCGGTACTCATATTCCTGGAGCATTCCACACAGAACTCCCAGAGAGACACGGTCCCTCACAATACTTTTGGGTCTGCCAGGTCTGATCGGCATCCTACCCCACCATCGGAGTCAACTCAGCACCAGGTGGTGATCAGTTGACAGCTCTGACCCTTTCTTCATCCAAGAATCCAAGACATGTGGCTGCAAGTCCAATGTTACGACCACAAAGTTGATTATCAAACTGCGACCTAGGGTGTCCTGGTGCCTCCAAGAGCTGGCACCTTATGGTGGAGGGGTTTGTGTGTGCCAGTGATCCTAGGAGCTACAGCATGGTGTCGGGGGCTATATGTTCCTGGTAAGATCACCCAAGGCAAACATGTCCTAGGTGAGGGTCCAGATGAAGTCAAGAAGCTCAAGAAGATGGATAAAACTCTGATAAAATATTAATGTTAAGTGAATTTTAAGTCTGATTTTCATGTTATATTATCTGAACAGTAGAACATGTAGTAGATGACTCACTAATATGAAAACATTCATGGAAATAGGATGTGACTGCAGTGAAAGATGATGAAATGGAATGGATCATTAACTTGAACCATTAATTAAACTGACAGATCTGGCAGAATTGAAATATTTGATGGAAATATTTAATATAATGTAAGGACACAAATCAGCAGATGACATGCAGTACTACTGTATATACCTTTAATGATTTACAGTGTATAGTATATACCTTAATACTATTCCAGCTTTAAGTTTACCAAAATATTTAATTTCTAACTTTTAAGATTACAGAGGGAGAATGACTATGCTTAAATGTGCAATAGTATCCCCCTATTATTCTGAAAATGTCAATAATGATAATACATTTGATGGGTGTCATGTACACAACAAATTCTGTTTGGACATTTGGAATCAGGTCTTTTTTCCAAATGGAGTGTTTTCTGCATGTGACATATGGGATATGCTAGTGTTACTTTGGTAATTTGAACATGGATACAATATATTCAGAAAATGTGTGTCATTAGAAGTTTAGGCCAGCTGTGTTAGAGACAAAGATCCTCCCTGGTACAGATTTATGCTCCAAGGCAAAGTGCAAAGTTCTGCTCAGAGGGAAAAGACATCTACTTCAAAACAACATACTAGTCAGAATATTAGCAGGGTTTTAGACAATTCAATTCAATTCAATTCAATTTTATTTATAAGGCGCCACATCACAACCAAAGCCGCCTCGCGGCGCCACAAGCA